>JAQIVF010000262.1:0-27040 GCA_034698365.1 Steganacarus magnus
AAAATTTGTACTATTTTCGAACTTTTACTATATTTTCATTTTAAATTTTGCTTTAAAACTAAAATATAATTCGATTTAAATTAATATTTAAGAGTATATTTTAACTATTGAGGTTCGAAGTCCGAGTCCGAGTCTTTGATGTTCGGTACGAGTCCGAGTCCGAGTCTCATACAAATTTTCAAGTCCGAGTCCTGATTCTATTGCAAGAAGTCCGAGTCCGGTCCGAGTCTTTGACAAAGACCTGAAAGACTCGGACCTGTGCATCTATATGAATGAAGTTTTTAAAAATTTCATTTGGAAATCAATGAACTCGAAATAAGTGAACGGTCAATAACTTCGTTTGAAGTGATCTACTGGTGTGAAAAATATGAGCGTAAAAAACAATTCTTAATGCCTAATACTATCAAAAATATTTCATACAATAAAAAAAAGTACATAACACTCAAAACAGTTTATATGTATTAATATAAAGTAAATTGACAATTCATCACTCCTTTGATGCTTAACATCATAAATATTTAATGATTTCAGTAAACATTTTCATAATATGTTGCAATAAAAGAAATCTAAACCACAAATGTATTCTCATTACCATATATTAGACATTTTTTATAGCGAACGCTATGATATAGTTACACAATTTAACTGTTAAATTTACATTAAATAGTCTAAAGAAAACATATTTCTTACATCTAATTAATATTCTTTAAAGAATTTCGTTTATATTATACTTACATAATTCTTTTCTTAAAATTTGTGCGCGCAATGTCTCGGTTGTGATGCATTGGGTGTACTATTCTTCCGAGTGATTGTGTGTTTGATATAATGTGGTACACCTCACTCTAAATTTAAGCGCATCACATGGGTTTAACTCATCATAACTCAACTTTTATTGTCTCACTCTAACCAAAACTAATTGAATATATAAACTTTTTTTTAACTATTTGTTTAGAAAGTTAAAATATTAGAGTCTAGAAAATAACATTGAATATGTCTTTAGTGTATGTTAATATTTTTCTACTAAAAAGTTTTATAAATGTTGATCAACCCCCGCGTCAATGGATGATGTGGTCCTAATTGTATTATTCTTGATTCTATCATAATTAAAGTAATAAGCTTTTAAATAAAGTTTAAACAATTTATAAATAATAAACTTATTTTATAAAATTATACAAATGTTAATTAATTTGGACATAAAAAGATTGTATGATCTAACGTAGAAAATAAATATTACGAGTTTTGAATCATTTGAAGCGTGCAATAAATACTTAACAAATTCATTCGTAAAAACTTCGAAATAAATTATAAAAATCTGTTATTAGTAATTGAAAACTACTCTGTAATATAAAACTTTTCTATTTTGAGTATCTTTAATAAAGTGGCTCACATTATAGAAAGATATGGTAATTTTATGATAAGTTGTTTGGTTTTTTTTTCAAGTTGCTTGAAAAATATGGTATACAGTTTTATTTAGGGGAAACTAAATTTTCTCTGTTTTAAACGTATTACACATATTGCTTGCGTAGAAAACTTAGTTAAACTGTAATTTATAAGCAAGTTTTGGGACAGTACAGCTTGTCAGCTATTAAAAAAATTAAAACCTTTTGAAAGTTTTGAAAATTGGATATTTTATTTGAATTCAAGAGGCGTTAATTTTCTCTTATTAAAAAGGTTAATTAGATTTCGGTTATTTAAAAAATTAATTGTGGCCAGTATTTGGTAACATTGAATTTTTTTTACATTGAATTTTTAAAATATACATTATTCAAAAAATCTTAGTGACGAATTAATTTCAATTTAATAAATAATTTCTGCTATTAAAATCTAGAAACATTGCTTTTAAATTTACAGTTTTTAAAATCTAAAAACCTAATGGTACGTAATATTCAGGCACAAAATATTTGTATATGTAACTGTTTTTATTTGCTTCATTAGGTAAACAGTTTTCATTAATGTTATTTTGAATTTTGAATTTCATGCATTCCTTACTTCTTTCTGATAAAAAACTCTAAGATCCATTTACAGTTGTGCTTTCATCGAATGTCCATTAAACTCCGCCATTATTTTACCAAATAAATTAAAATTTTGTTAATAAAATTTAAAAATATCTTAACAATTACAAATGCTTGAAATGCTTAGTAAAGCTTATTTATTGCCATTAATCAAACTTAGCCTAGGATTTAATTTTTTTAAGAACTTAGCTTTAGTTTATTTAGTAACGTACTGTATATTATTCACGAATAATTAAAAAAAATTTAACATAAAGTTATGAATTTGAACTGTAAAGCGTTAAAACAAAGAATGTTTCTGCCAAATACGAGATGCAAAATAATAATATTTCAGTAATATTGTACTCTAATAAGCAATAAAACAAACGCATTGTCAAATTTTTACAAGTTTTGCGTTACTATTATTATTATAGGCCGATGGCTAATATTTGTATAACTACAGTATGATCATTAAATGACTGTCTATGGGAAAGAATTTGACGAATGAAAAGAGTCAAAAACTTAATATTTTGCATACAGTAAAATCTGTGAAGTGCTTGAGTCAAAATAAACGAAATGTCACGTTTATGTGTAACGTTAATTCTAAGGTTTTTAGTGACCGTTGGTTTAGTGTTTATATAAGTGTATATGCCTGTAAAGCGCAATTTTTTAAACTAACCAATAAAATTGTTTCCCATAGACAGTCATTTAATGATCATACTGTACAGTATTTAGTATTAGCTTCCGTTGACCTGCATATGATTCTTATCAAACTGGTATATAAAATACTCATAGAGCAGTTTATTGGTAGGTGTTTGGCTATTAATTATTGCGTGGAGACAATATGCTAAATAGCATTAAAACAGGACATTTTCAAGACACATCGTTAATAAATTAAGTAATGCTAAATAAATAAATTTAGTTGTAGGAAGAGAGGGAAAGTAGAATAATAAATTAAAAGAATTTGACCTCAATTTAGTTTTAGTTTGCAGTATTTTAGCAATAAAATAAATATATCCAGTTTTTAGAGTAAATCACAAAAATTAATTGAGGATATTTACTTGTCTATTAAATATTTTAATAAGTTATAATAATTTAGGGATATATTGCTTACTTTGTCTGTTGTGTGACATTAATATTTTCGGGGTTAATATATTAACAGTATATTATTGTGCGATTTTTCGTAATTTTCAGATGATTTAAATCTCAAAATTTGATTTTTTTAAAATAAAAATGTTTGTTCCATAACTGTCTTAACTAATGAAAGCTTTTTCAACATTTCCGAACACTTTTAAGATCTTGCATGTTATTGAGACTCCTATTGTGAGTTAATATATGTTGTTAATCAAACTCATAGCTTTAAAAGCGAACGATAAAAATTACGATTTAAAAACAATAAAATATATGCTTTAACTCCAAGTGAGCGTATTTTTATACTGCACACCACTAATTTATTGGGTCATAAACATCATAATTATTTTCTACCAACCTATTTATTTACCTGATTCTCTCACGCATAATGAGCTAAAAAGTGATATAACTTATCAAAATTTAAAATTCGTTGCATTACAAAACAGAGTACAGTATAGTAAATGCGTTGATTTATGATGATTTAATTAATTAATTTTTTTATGGCGAGGATTTATATCTTTTCAAGGTTACGGTGAAAAATTACGTTAAATTGAATTATATTGGACAAGAAATACGAGGATAAACATCAAAACAAAACGACAAACGATTAATATTTCTCCGAATAAACTTAAATAAACACAGTTTATATTTGTTTGTTTTGGACAATTGTTGAAATACCATAATAAAGCATCACCGCTAAGGAAAAATTTTCGAAACAATATAATTTCAGATTTGTTATAATAAATTATAAATCTAGTTAAATGTTTGTTCAGATTATATTTAATACCATGTAAATTTTTTTTTGGATATTTTCGCGAGAATAGTTTAAACGTAAAAATTGACGAGAATATGTACGTATTATATATTTCACAATATCAAACATACTATACTTACGGTTTGCTAAATTTTACACAACTAATATAGTAATTTATTCAAATAAGATGTAGTTATTAGTGTAATACAGTATAAAATTATTTCATAGTTTATCCCTCTTTCACTCAGCAGATTAAACCATTATCCTCTTGTTAAGCAAATTTCTATAATGTTGTGATGGTTTGACTTGAAATAGTTTAACTTAATAAAAGATAATTCGATATTCAGAAAAAAAACTGTATCAAAAATAATAATAATTATCCATATCTACGTTTACGAGAAATGTATAAAAACTAAGATTTTTAATCAATAAAAAATGAGAAAATATTTCTATAAAACAAAACTCTTCTAAAAACAGTATTAAAAATAGTTGTGAGGTATTATTATTATTCTTATACAATAAAAGAAATGGTATGTATTAGTGTTAGTAATTATTTGGACATTGTGGGTGAGCTGCAAAAACATTTTGATAGAAATAACAATTTCGTTTTTCCTAAATACTATCTCAATACTGAGCTCCAGGGGAACTAAGTTTGAGAAGCAAAAAAATTGTCGAATGAGTTAAAGTGTTGGAGTGTGACAAAGTTTTTCGGTGAGATATTTCTTTTGTAGTTTTCCAAAAATATTAAAGTGTTATTTTGCAAAGAAAATCGCTTCCAGGATTTTTATTACTTGCATTATATATTTTGCGTACACTTTGTGTATATTGTCCTTATATGTTGTCCTTATGTTGTCCCAGTTTATTTGTTTTTTAACTTTAATTTCACTTCTATATAGTGTCACAATCCCGAGGGAAATTATCTGTAGTAGTTTTTGAGTGACTATTCTGCATGTTTTTTCTGTGGAAGGAAGGGATGGAGGGAAAGGAACTGTCATGAAGTATGCATCTATGCCTCTATGCCTGTCCTCTCCAGTAGCAGTAAACTAAAAAATTGTGATTACAAATCGATATTTAGAAAAAAAGATGAGAGAAAAACGAGATGAGAGAGAGAGAGAGAGAGAGAGAGAGAGAGAGAGAGAGAGAGAGAGAGAAATGAGTGGGGAAAATAAAGAAGAAAGGGGTTTGAAACGAAACTTTAGTTCGCATTTCGCTTTATGCAAGAATTGATCCAATTTAGCTTCAACTGGATTTCTCGTTTTTTTTTCGTTTTCTGGACTATTCAATAAGAGTAGAAAAATACATAAGCATTTACACCCCCACTCACTTTTAAATCCTTTAATCAAAAATAGTGAGATAGTAGAGGATGAGTGGAGAAATGAAACACGTGATTATATGTGAGCTGAGACTTTGATCACATACAGGCATACATAAAGTAGAAGAGTAGAGTAGAGCCAGTAAATCAATACCTTTTTTCATTAAAAAAAAGTTTTGTGTGGGAGGTCTTCCAATAGAGTTAACTCGTATCTAAAAATTCTTTAAAGAAATAGAGAAATAGCTTTAGTTGTAGATTACAGCAGTACACTGTATGGAAGTGTGTTAGCCTTTCAAACATTTGTATTGATATGTAATGCTCATAATATCGCCATCAATACAGCCCTATTCATGCGCGCGATGGTCAGTTTGGAATGTCATTGGTTCACAGATAAACGCATGCTCTCCCACTCAGCCTATCCAAGAAGCAAAGGGACAAAAGAAGAAAAAATAAAGAAATAACTTTTCTCTTTCTTGTGATATATCTGAATCTCTCGTTCACTGGAAATGCATCGCAAAGTTCACTCATGTATACCAATAGGGATTCATTGGACCAAAAGGGGATCAAAAGCACAATACGAATGTGAAACTGAATGGGGAACTAAATTGAAAGCAAATGCAAAGATACAAAATGATTTTTTTAGAACTGAAAATCAGGAAAAAAGGGGGAAAAATGAGTGCCAGTCAACGAAAAAAAAGAAGTAAAAATGTAAAACTTCATTCAATATAACATTTCTTTCTTTCGAGTGTTCAGTTTTTTACAGTCTACAGTCCAGCAATGAATTGCATTGCATTGCATGAATGGGAGAGTTCGAAACTTGTCCGCCCGGCAAATGACTGATGGTTTATCCAGATTAAAAACGAGTGCACGAGTGGGAAGGGATTCAGAGGCAAACTTTACTGCATTGCTATGCTGTTCCACCACAAAAACACTTTGATATAAAAAAAGGGAAATAAATTAAAGGGGGAAGTGAATTAAATTTACATGATGCATATGGACTAATGGTTAAGTAGACAAACTCAGCCAAAAAAAGGTTTGCGAGCGCCAGAGAGTTTTGTACGAGTTGTGCACACAGCTAAAAAAGGACATAATGTGCACATGTTCAATATGCCACTTGATTCCTTAAGACACTAAATTTACATAATGATCCAAAGCATTGAATGATGATGCAAACCAGATCTGTTAGTCACACACACACACAACTGTACGCATAACCAAAAAAAAAAAATCTTTCACTTAAAACTTACGTTTCTCTAAAAATATATTTTAATTCTTTATATGGTGTACTGCTTTTTTTAATGATGATGACTATCCCTTTCCGGTATCTATTATTTTTCTCACATATATTGCACTGGCACTACGCACTACACTGCAGACAAGAGTGGAACTGCACTGGCATTGTTGCCTCCCCTGCCTTTAACTCTAATTTCCCAAGCGATCCCTTGTCTGACAAAACAAAAAAGTCCTCTCAGTGTTGATAGTGGCGAATAACGCGATGATCAGTTTTATTTCATTCATCTCAACCCAAACCCCGTTAATCTAAACATTCGGACAACTCTAGCTGTAGATATATATTTTTCAATAGTTTAAAATGCATTGTAAAATAAAACGCTTGCGGCATATTTTACTCATATAGCGAGAAATTATGCAAACATAGAGCGAACGTAATCCGCATATACGCTAACATTACATATAACTCTTATCCAGTTATAGTTACTTCCAAATAAAAAAAATATTGTAAGCAATGGTTAAATATTAGACCAAAAGTGAACCAAAAATTCTTCAATATCCTGTGAATGGAACCCAACTCTGAAGGAATATGATAAAAAAATAAAGATTCAATTTTTTATTCGCAATATTTGATTTTACTTACGCATTAATAAAAAAACTTTTAATCTATTTGTTTAATGGTAATGAATGAGTACTTTAATTATGCAGTACTGTATATATATTGAGAGACGATTACCTGAAATTGGTCATTACTTTAATAAAAGTTAATTCTTTATTCAAATTTAATAGAAAATCGATAATAGTATTATAAAAAATATTCACACAATGATGTTGTGACAATTTCTCCCCGAAGTTAGTAAAGCATTGACGTCTTTGTGTTACACCTACTTATTAAAAACTAGAATAAGCTCACTATTAGAGGGAGAAAAATAAAGTTACTGTAGAAAATGAAATACACATAAAAAGTGAATAAACGTTAAGCTAAAAGTATTAACTAATATATTACATATTTATATAGTAGTGTGAGTGAGTTCACGCAAGTATTTTTCCTACGTTTTTTTATTTAATACATTTGCTTGCATTTCATTTCCGTTTGGAGAGAAAATCATTTTTGTATTTTCTCTATTTATAGCCATCCCATAAATGAATTGAGTGGAGAACAAAAACAAGAGAATACAGTTTAATCCTAGCGAACAAGTCAAGAACATCGCTAAATAATTTAACTGAAAGTAAATGCGCTCAAGTATAGGGTTTCTCAAGAGATGCGTAGTATAATGCAGGCGATCACAGACCAGATTCTGAGAGCACATCTTTTTACAGTCATAATACTTTATAAAGTTCTTCGCTTTGAACTAAAGAAAAGTTTTTTGTATGCAAAAAGTGTGTTTGTTTTAAGTTAGCGAATCCTCGAGGGAAGCCTAAAGTCGTCTTATCAAAAGCTTGCAGTTTGCTAGAAAAATGCATGAAGGCTTGAATGAAAGGGAAACAGAGGGAGAGGGATAGAGAAGGATAGAGAGGGCGGTTGAGTATGTGAGCGTAAGAGTATGAGAAATAATAGATAGAATGGTAGCGTTCATACAATTAGTTAGTATGCAAAAGAAAAAAAGGGGAATGAATGCATAGGATATTTTTCTGTTACTGATACTGTGGCACTGACTGTGCTCTCAGTACTAACTGTTCCGACTCTACTCACTGTACTGACTGCACTGACGAGTGAGCCTTATGGGTGTATACATCGTAATGTACGACCAAAAATCTATAAGAAATTTTTATTTCTTGTTTTGGATGCATCAATAGATCGAGAAGAGAGTTTGTCTCACACGCGAATCGCAAGCAAATATTTCTCATGACGCTTCACTGAATCAAATCCAATTAAATGTTATACCAAGCAATGTCAATATCGTGCCAAACGAGCATCACATTTCCAATCGCCTAACTCTCCAATACGAGTCTCCAAATGCATTTTTCACAAACTTATTGTTTGATAATATTATCAAAATTGTCAAAAATTATTACGAACAACACTATAAACAGAGTCATTTCGTATACCATTCAATTATCAAACGAGTAAAACAAATTTTAACGTCAACACCGAACAACACCTTCAACGAAAATATTTTTAGAATTTAATTACCATTCATTTTGAAAATGTAAATATTACTACTGCTATGTTTAAATGTAATTGATGTAAAATTTCTAGATTTTAACAAATTTAATTACGCAAAAACTTATCGACGGTTATTGATGGAAAAAACCGTTTATAAAAGGAGACGTGCGCTCATATATCGTAAAGTAGAGTAATAAATAATAGCTACACACTAATTGAATTCACTTACCAGTCATTCAAAAAATTGTCATGTCTCTCAATCTAGAGCAGCAGCATTACTGTATTATTATTATTATTTTTCATTCAGTAAATTACGCTAACGATACGAGTCAAGTATTAAATAAAAAAACTTTTTTTTGCGTTAATTATCAAAAATAAATGCAAATTTTATTTTAGATGTTAGAAACAAATTGATAGTCTATTAGTAAGTACTTCTATTCTCACTTATATATAAAAGAAATGAGTACACTATAGTAACTCCAGAATTAAGCAATTTGTCATTCTAAACATTAACGTTATGGTATTTATTGTTTATACGGTATATTTCTTAATACATTCTTCTCTCAAAATATTGTATAAACAAAAAAATGTCTATATATTTATTAGTGATATTATACTGTATTCTCACGACAAAAAAGATTTCAAATTATATATTATAAATATTATCAAATCTTAGTGTGCTTTTCTTTCAGTGCGTTTAAAAGTAATAATTTAATAAAATTTTTAAAAATAAAAATAATAATAATAATGTTAAAATCAAAAATATAATACAAAATTATTTAAAAATTAAAAAACCAACTAAAAAGTTATCGTTATAAGTAGAGTTAAATTAAATAAAAAACAAGATATTTAATTTTTTTAAAATTTGTTTGTCAATTTTAATTATTATTTAAACCAACTATTATAAGAGAAAAATTGAGAAAATAATGAAAATACAAATATAATTTTCGGGTCTGTTGTAAGTTTTCATTTTTATTCTATTTTTAGTGCAAAAAAGTTTATATAGAGAAGAGCAGATGAAAGCTTTTATAAATATATATTTATACTTTTAATAATATAGAATATATATTGTCACCGGTGAATGATATTTATATTAATATTTACTTAAAAACGGGCATAAATCATAATAAAAATTTTAAAACTGCTGTTTTGGTGTCACAGGTTTGTTTTTAAGGGAAGAACATTTCGTTTTTCGCAGTTTTTCCGTACATTTAAATACTTGTTTGTAACAATATTTTTTTACGTAAATTGTCAGTTGAATTAAAAATCACACTCATAATTAAAACATAGAAATAAAATTCAAAAATATATCTAATAGTAAAACACTCGCTGAACACTATATATAATATTAAATTAAATATAAAGTCTGCTTTTTTCAGAAAAAATTCAAACAAATTTTTTTCAGTTTACATAATAATAGATATCAAGTGTTCGTATTATTTTAGTTTGTTTTTTTTGTATTCACATATTACAAATGCCTTTTCTAAAAGTTACTTTTTTGATGAAACTTTTTTTTAACAATGATTATTTGTTTCATTAAATTCGGGATTTAGTGTATAATTTTTTAGATTTTTTTTGTTAAAAACTAAATTATTATTTTAATTATATTAATTTTTAATTATATTTAGAAAACCCTGTATCGGCCACTTTACTGTGTTGTGTGTTGCGAATAAAAAGTTTTAAAACGTATAGAAAATCAAATGTAGAAACTAATAAAAACAATTTGCTTTTCAAAAAACAGATGACTTATCCAATTAAATAATTAACGTGTTATTACATAATAAAAGATTAAGCCATGCAACTAATATGTTTCAATTCACAATTAACATCGCAAATACACTGGGATTGAATCAGATTCCAGTTATTTTTAGTTTTGTACTAATGGAGTAAAAAGTGTCTCTTACACTCAAATGTGTTGTCATATAATATAAGGCAACCAATCATCTCTTTTACATTAAATTTAGACCTAATTATCATTAATATAAAACAACTAATAATTTTTAGTTACATTTACATTACAATAGATCTAAATTACATTATATTATTTTTTAAAAAACAGTGCACAAAAGAATTGGGTTTATAAGAGGGAAAACTTGAATAAAGCAGAGACAAAAGTTTCAATTATTATAAATATCAATCTTAATTTGTCTATTATATATATACGTTTAAAATTCGATACTTTGTATCAGTTAGATTGTAGGGACATTAATCATTATTATTTGTATTAATTTAATTAAATATCTTATTATTATTTAGTGTTTAAAAATAATTATTAAAAAATGTGTTTTATAATGTATAGGCACTTTATTGCAATTATTGATAAATTGATCACATATTTGGTTCTATCATTGATGTAGTGCCTCCTCCTTTTTTTATTCTAATAAATAAATGTGTGAAAGGCCGCGGTATGCGGGATCAAACCACTCCTTGTTTGTCCCTATGATGTAACCGATATTGATATATATAATGTTTATGTGTTTATAGTTTTGTTTTTTTCATCTTCTCATTCAAAATTTGCATACTTAATAACATGATATCTTTGGCATTTGTCTAAAAACTGATTGAATTATATTATATAAAAATTGTATATTACTATTGAGCCAAATATTTGTATGTATAGTGTGTGATATCTCAATTTAAATTATTTTTTCATTAAAAAAAATAATAGAAAAAGATTTCTACTCTTAGTTTAAAGTTACGACCAGATTATGATGGCGTCACTTTTGATTCGGTGAAATTCTTTGTCTCTGCTCTTATAAATTAAATAAAGTATATAATAATAATAATAATAATAAAACAAATATATCTTTAAAACAATAATTATTTAAAATCGGGTTTTGGTTGATAAAAATGAACCATTTGGTAATGATTGGTAAGGGTTGATGGGGTATAGGACTTAATAGTTCATTACCAAAATGTGTCTAAATAACAGCTGACATGAAATTCACTAAAACATAACAAACTATTGATATATAGTTAAATTAGTTTAAGCAATTACAATAGCGTTCACATAAGCTACGAGTCAGAGTCTTTATCATTGCTGCAAGTACTGGTATTTGATAGTGGATTATGATGGAGAGCCATTAATGCCATATCGCTATTGCCGGCCGAACTCATACTATGAGAGCTATTCTGATTGACAACGCATTTTCTCATATGCTTCTCCAAAGTGCTCGGAACAGAGAAAGGCATATCGCAAAACCGACATTTGTAGACGTCTTTGCCGAGTCGTCCATGAGTTTTCATGTGTCGGGTTAACTTTGAGCTTTGGGCGCATGCATACGAACACAGTTCACACTTATAGGGCTTCTCGCCAGTATGTGAGCGTCTGTGGACCGTCAGATTTGAACAATTTTTAAACACCTTACCACAGTATTCACACGTGTCGTTGCGCGAACGGGTGTGATGCTCCTTTCGTCGTTCACTAGATGGTGGTGTGCTGGGGTGTGCGTGTGCTCCGTGTGTCCCGTGTGTTGTCCCACTGTTGCCACTCGCTGTGGTCGGCGACGTGTTGTTGCTGTTCATCGCTACCGAAGGTGGGGTTGTCGTCATATTACGGCTCGATATCGATGGTCCTGGACGTGGACTACCACTCGAAGTAGAAACAGATGATGATGTCTTATTGAAGGCACTGTCCACCACTTTGTTTCGTACCAAATCTGCAGCTGAATCATTCACAACAGACAAATGATGAGCAAAAGATGCGGTAAATGGATTGGCGGCTACCGATGGTAACCAAAGACCAGCATAAAGCGAATCTCTTTGATCTGATGATGCGCTAAAATCTAATTTTAACCTTTTAGGATCAAATGGATTATCGAAGGCACTACTCAGTAAACTACTGGCAGAACTTGCAGCACCACCAGCACCAGAATTGCCAATTCCAGCGACAAGTTCGTTAAAACTTGGACCGTGAGGACTCAGAGCTGGATGTGAGTGATGATGATGATGGTGTTGATGATGATGAGACTTCATTATATTGTTAATACTCATATTTCCACTGTGATTCTCTGATAAAGACAAGTGACTCGAACAAGAAGATGGTCTTTCTTGCTTAACAGCACTAGAATTCACCACATTTTTAACACTTTCTTCTAAAGCTTGTTTATAAGCTTCGTTGTATTGCTGAATATCGCTTAAACCAATCTTTTCCATCACTTCACCCAAAAGTGATTGCATTGCACTTGAGGTACGAGTTGGCACTACTGTTACAGCATTTACAGCACTCACAGCATTGTTCGCTGAGTCTGAATCGAGTTTCGCTACTTTACCGTTACTGCCATTGCCTGTCGTTCGGGACAAGTCTTGGGCTACCATTTCAACACTGGAACCACGAGAGTTGTCTCCGTTATCAGCTTCGTCTGCCAAACCATCGTCTTCTCCGTCTTCATCTTCATCTTCAATATCATCATCATCCATGTCATTGTCGTCTTCGTCATATATAAGCTCATTGTCGACACCGTTTGTAGCGCTAATTGTACTCACATTCGCGTTATTCCTCGTTAATGGTGTTATCGAGTCTGAAACCGAATTAATCGAATCTGTCGTGTTTTCCAGACAATTGGCATTAGAGATGATTGCGTTGTGGCTGTTATTAGTATTAGTTCTTTCCCTTAAATGCGTTTTCATATGCCTCTTTAGTTTGGATGCTTGAGTGCAGGCATGATTGCAAATGTGACATTTGAATGGTTTCTCTCCGGTATGAGACCTTCGATGAACAATTAAATTGCTCATAAACCTAAAAGATTTGCCACAAAATTCGCAACACTTATTCTTAGGACTGGATGGCTGAAGCGTCGATTGCAATGTTGGCGTAGTTGAACGATCAGAGAGAGCTGCTGTCGATGTGGTCATCGATACTGTCGGTGAAGTTCTCGTAGCAGAGGAAGACACTGATAAGAATGAAGGAGGAGTTAGTTTACGGACTGGTGAGGTAGAAGTACCTCCAGTGGCGGCTGTGGCAGAGCTCGCAGGACTCGTGGCACCTGCCAGTTGTCGCAATCGTTGCGAATAAAAATCTAAATGCGTATCAAAGGGCAACGTTGGTGGCGGTGGCAGACCACTACTGCTCGATAGCCTCACAGAACTGGCTTTGACTGTTGGAGTGGAATCGGCAGAGACACCACTTCCAAAGAATGAATGAGCATCAGAAAATAGATTATGATTTAGTGTTGACGATATTGACGATACATTGCTTGCACCAAATAACTCTGAATGACTAGTAGATGTTGGACCAGCACGTCCTGCTGCCGCAGCTGCTGCTGCCGCTATAAACGATTGTACCGGGAATTGTCGCTCACTTAATGGCATTCGTAGTAATTGTAACGCAGAGTGATGTGACCCTAAAGATTGACTGTTATGGCTGGTTATGCTGTTATGGCCCGACGACGTAGTATGACCACTGCTATGACCACCGCTATGACCACCACTATGACCACCACTATGACCACTACTATGACCACTACTATGACCACTATGAGCGTTATGTACGTCTAATGGAGGTAATATTGAGGGCTCACTATGCAATATATCCACATAGATTTTTAGTCCGTGAACATTTTGAGCGTGTTGTATCAAAACCCACGAAGAATTAAATACTTGCTTACATGTGCAACACATCTGAGAAAATGGTTCTACAATTGTGATATTAAGAAAAAGTTTTTTTGTAAATCTAACCATTTTATCGATGCATTCATATAAGCAGTTAATGCTTTAAATTACGAGTTAGAGTATCAGTTACTGTTGTGTAATGCAATGTAATGTTAGTGCTTATACTTGTATTACATAAATGCTATCATTATTTATTAATTATTTTAATTGCTTTTAATTAAATTCTGTATTTATATGTAAATTTAATTAATTGCGATTATGTGTTCAATTGCGTAACAATATCATAGTAAATATAAAGAGGAAAACATTACAATTTGAATGGTTAAACAGTAATGTCATAATAGCAGCTGATGGTAGAGCTGGCAAAGCAAAGAATGCTGTGCTCAATATATGCAAATCATTGCAATGAGAGAAGAGGAGCGACGAGAGTAAGAGAAAAAAAGAGGAGAAAGAGAGAAGAGAGAGGAGAGAGTGAGCCTAAAAGGAAATGAAAGCGCGGAGCGGTCATCATCAAGTAACAATCCATCTTTGTCAGGACCTCCTGCAATCATTGCTCTCACTCTCTGCAGAGCGCACAGTATTACTGCGTCTCAGTATGAGTTTGTCGATAATTTTTTTCATTCCCCCAACAAATTCAATATAATTCTAAAACAACAACATAGAAAAAACTTAATCAAACCCACCCATAACTTTTTTTTGCTCTACAATTGTGGTAAATCGTTAAAACACATACATACAGTTGCATAAAATTTTTCTCTATTTTGTTTAAAAAATCCATATTGGAATGAATGGGAGAAACCAACATATCTTATCAATCATTATGCATATATAAAATGTATGTGTTAGGAGTTTTTTTTGGATAAATGTCCATTTCTTACTCAACATTACTTATGTTCAATTTCTATGCATTATTTCGCATATAAAAATCAATAAATGGTTTTTTTGCACATTTTAAAACCCCTCCGGGCCTTAAGAATATACAGCTCAAATGAGAAGGGGGAGAACGAGAAGCGAAGAGATAGCGGTTCGCGCGTGTTGTTGGATATGGTTTTAATCGGAAATGACATCTTGTCACGCGACAATGAAAACCTGGGGAGAGATGCAAAACGATGGCTTGTCTATCAGATAGCAAAAAATGGGTAAACATTCAAATAATACTGCGAACTCGGAGTAGCTTTACGTTATTCTAACACATTTTGACATAAAAAAAATCTAACAAGCATTTAGGATCAATACCATTATGCCATTTACAACAGTATAAACTAAGTTATAATACGGTCACTTTAGTAGCGATAAAAGGTAGCATACATTCAATACTTGTTTGAGGTAATAAATCCTTACTTACAAAGTGGAACTCATTCTAATATAGTAGTATGTAGTAGTAGGTGGTTGTTGTTGGCGTTTGTTGGCTTTTCAGCCTTTTGTCAAGCTATGGTCCGAGTGAATGTACGCATTCACTACTCAAGAGGGAGAGTGAGGGAGTTTAACATCAAAAGTGGTGGACATTTAGCACCTAATAAATCTTGTCTCACAATCAATGCTTTGCATAGTATTTACAAGTGGTTCTAACTAGTCTACAAATACAGTATCAAGTGTTTTAAATTTGATACATAAGATATATCGAAATACGTTCAAACGTTTGTACGGATAAATTCGAATATTTAATATTTATAAAGTTATATAAAAAAGCAAAGCATGCCAGATGGCCTGTACTGAGACGAGACGAGACCGGACGCACTACTCATGTCAGATTGGTTTTAGGCGCAAAAAATGGTATTGCATAGATCGCAGAGAATCTTGACACAGGATTCTAAGGTGGCTTCACAAAAGATGGGCGAGACGAGGGTAACGACCCAACACAGTAAACCTACAGTGCTGTACTGTAGTGCGCTAACTGTGCTAACGCTCACAACCATCACAACGATCACAACGATCACAACGCTCATACACTCTCTAAAGCCAATTTGGACTTTGTGCTCCAATGTGCTCCATGTTCTACGGTTGCACACATGCAAAATATAGACAGACAATGCACCACTTCCTGGGATGGTCATTATTATAAGAGGTGCAGTGAGATATCCATATTACCTACATTACGACAAACTGCGACCTTATATTAGAGAAACGCAAAAATGCAAAGCAAAGTCCACTTACAATAGAAGATAGCAATCATAGAAATCACAATAACAATCTGTACTTATGTAACTGCCTATAGATTAAAGTTTTCGTGTTTCACTCTATTCTTTTCAACAAATAGATTGTGAAATATTTGTTACATGTTTTTATAATTCCAAAGTCATTTCATTATTAGGTAAATTTTTTTAATCACTTAATACTATTTTTTTGTCAAATAAATAATTATCAAATTAAGTTATTATTTTCTGTAAATATACTGTATTTAAATTGAAACACGAAGTTACTTAAGTTAATACACGAAGCCTGTGATAACATAGTTAAGCAAATGGAAAATTAGCGATTAAATGCAAATAAATCACTAGTTAAATGTAAAAATAATTGATATAAAAAAAGAAATATCGATAAAGCGAATGCGAATATGTGTGAATGAATGCAAAAATGCAACAGTGATTTAGATTAATAAAGCATTTGCACACAATTATGCGCATGAAAAGCAAAATTATACTAAAAACTAAATAAACGCTATGTTATGCTGATTTTTGATGATATCATCCGAGATTAGGAATGCGCGTCACGTATTTTTAGTTAAATAGTTAATAATAAATAAGTAGCATTAATTACCGGTATTAATTGTATTAGTGTACGCGTCAACAGTTTGCTTTTCACCGGGATTTGCATTTGCCACTGCAACTGTCACTACTGCTCTGTCTGATGCACTGGTCTGTGTGGCGTGTCGTTGCGATTGCGATTGTAATTGTAATTGTGTTTGTAACTGTGTTTGTTGTGATTGACTACGATGGTGGTTGTGATGAAGACGATGATGCCTCAACTTGATTAACTTATGTCGTTGCGATGTACTGATAATACTAGGCGTTTGCTTTCGTAAATTCATAACTGGACTACTAGTGGATGACTCGTGATGATCGCTGACTGAGTTCACTTCATCCGCCATATCATTCACATCATTAACGTCGCTAATAACTGGTAATTGATTTAACTCTTCATTGTTGTCTAACTCGTCGTCACTTCGGTTATTATATGCTTCTATTCGACAATTTTCTTTATTACTACACGAGTTAACTTTATGTGATATAAACTTTAATATATCTGATAATGCGAATTCTCGCTGACAAACACCACAGACTAAAATATCTTGACATAATAGCTGATTCTGGTGTTGCTGTGGAGAAGATTCCGTTGTAGTTCCTCCGACTGTTGCAGTCGTCGTCGATAGTGATGTTTCTTCTAAAGCTAAAAGAGTGCCGAAAGACAGCATTACTCAATATGTTTTCAAATTTTCGCTAACTTTCTAATGAGTGGTAATAATTTAGCATTTTATTTGACAGTAAAATTTGAGATCAAACCGTTGATACTTTCAACTCATGACAAAACGTGGACAACTGTCGCACAAACATTTCAGCGTAAACTGAGAAACGCTCGGTCTAGACATTTATAGGTCATTATTGAAAAAAGTTAGTGTTTGGTGTTCAGTACTCACTGTTAGAGTGTGTGGTGCGAGTGGACCTTACCGTACAGACCGTACTGATCGTACAGACCTTACTGTTAAAACTAAATAAAAGAAAGCGCAGAGCCTTCACTTAACTTATATGTATATGAATACTGGTCTCTCTCTCTCTCTACTGCTCATATGGCTGTTCGGACGGTCCATAAGTTACAAACTGACCAAAAGTTGTTTACAACTAGCAGTGATATCGTTTACGTTGCGACTGTTGTAATCATATTTAGGTCAACCGGATGACCATAACATAAGTGCAGAGAAGAGCAGTAAACCAATGGCTCAGTATTGTTAGAGTAACTGGCATTACAATACAATAATCGTTCATTCATTTAAATCATTCATCATCAAAATCGAATTTACCGTTTTTGACCAAAGAGATGGTCAACAATGTGCAGTGTATTGGCATTATTATTGTAAAAAATAAGTCACTTATACCGATATGCAGCTGCAAACTACTAACTGCTACATATTTCGATATGTGTTATGCGTTATACTGTACTCTACATTTCTGTTTATGTTTACTTCAATGCATTTTGTTTATGAGTTAGTTATGATTTTATTGTGATATCAATAATGATATCATTGGCATCATTGGTATTAATGCTCAAAATGGCTAAAGTGAAACATATGCGTCAAAACAAACGATTGGTAGCAAACCTACTATGGGGTGCAATACTGCACGTCATTTTACATGATTTTCTCTAATCAATACCCTCACTGTAATGCAATGCAATACTCTATAACAGTACTAACTCTCAACTCTCTCACTCTCACTCTTTTCATCACAAAAGAAACTAAAGGGAGAAAGAAAAGACTGGCTGGCATCGCATTGGAGGCATTGATTGCGATTGCGAAACCATTTGAGTACGAGTATTACAGTATTACTCGCATTAATGTTGATCGTATTGCAGTACTAAAGTTAGCTGTTCCACTCTTCGAATTGAGGTTTGGGTGTTGGTCCAAGTATTCATCTCATTTCATCTAAACTACACGTGTGTTTTGTCAGACTACACTCAATACGTTTGCATTAACTTACATAAGCAAATACAGTACAGTATGGTATGGTATGGTTTGGAATAGTATGGCATAGCGTTGTACATCACTATCTGTAATGCTGTGCTGCATAAGACACTCCAACCCCTACATCGAATATGCTATAATTAGCTGGTCTGCAGCAGGACCTGACCTTAACTGGCTAAGTAGCCGAACTCAAATCACAAATTTATTTTTAGCATCCCTATTATGAACAAGCATTCACACGTTCAGCTGAAAGTTAGTTAAAATCCATATACAGCACAGTACAGCACAGAACAGTACTGTGACAGCAGAGCACAGCACAGCACAGCAGAGCAGCATTCATAGCATTACGGCATTACTGCACAAGAGTGCATCCGCCAAACAGAGGCAAAGCAAATCCACTTCTTGGCATTACAACGCTGTGCTTTTAGGTACCTTATGATGCGATAACATAACTCATGATAAAAGTGCGTAATATAAACATTGGCAAACACAAACCCAAAAAACAAATACTGCTGTAAAAATGCCCAAAGTTGGCGCTGTTCGTAAAACCTACGACTTGGGCAGAGATGGCTATTCAGCTATTGTGTTGTTTGGGTGGTTATCAGGTCAAGAAAAAGACACTTTTATTTTATTTCCCAAATTTTAATGAAACAACACCCAACTGACTCCCTATCAAAATAATAACCTGTATTTAATGATGCGCTCCATAGCATTAATTAAGGCATATGTCATTAAAATACTCTAATTTAACATAGATTTCTATGCAATTGTGTTCCACTAAAAAACTCATTGTTTTTTATACCAGCAATGCATTTAAAAGATATTTGAACATTTTTACATTTTTAACAACATAAGCGAGTATTAGTGTTGCTGTATTGCTGTCGCGGTAGATTCTCGTGTATGCAGCAGTCAGTTATAAGATATGGCCATGCGTTTTCAACTTGCATACGAGTCAATGAAGTAACGTTTTATGTATATATTATAAAATAAAAAGCAAGCATTCCCTAAGGATAAATTCGTGACTAACTAATAAGACAAGAAGCGCTGGGCCTAAAGAGCACAGCATTACAGCATTGGCATTGCGTAGAGAGTGTGTGTGTGTGTGTGAGGAGAGAGCGTAATAACGGTGTATATGTTGCCATAGTGAGCGATATGAGTTGCACATATGCAAATGAAATGGCCATAAGCAGTCACATAACCATTTTCTCAATAACTTTGCACAACTTTCTTTTTATGTTCAAAAGTAAACCGTTTTTCCCGAGTAATATCCATTTAGCGTTTAGTTGTCTAGTTTTTACTACATATGTATTTATATTTTTAAAAACAAAATGTTCGACTAATATAAATATGACTATAAAAATATAAGCTTAGATATGTATAAATAAATATATAGATAGATATTTATATATTTTCTGGTTTGATTTATGCACATTTTTGCGATAAAAAAATCTGAATTATCGTATCTTAATTCACACATTGTATATAATAAAGATAGTTATTGAATGTAATATTTGTATATAATTTGGTAGCAATAGATGTGCGCGTTAACTGGAATCGAGTAACCAGTATGCTATCGACCACTTAGTTAGATGGGATATTAAACATTTGTATGGACGGTCAAGCACCTGCCTGTGGGCACAATCACGCGGCGAGCAAACATCTTGAAAATTTAAAACTGGTCTTATATAAGGCCCTCCAGGTGGACATTCCTTCACTTGCATAACTTGATGACCTTTTCATCTTTCAAGTCTTATCCGACCACACGCGCAAAAACCCACAAGACTTGCTTAGTAGTTTAGACTCTGATAGATAATACGATATAAGAAGTCATAGCGAGGTCAATATTAACTGCGTCTTTGTTTCTCATTTTTTTGCTTACATTAAAACTATGAGATACGAAATGGGAATACAGCGTACAGTAGAGTACATATAAAGATGGAAAAGGAAACCCGTATCAATAACTAACAACTAACTAACTGTACAGTTTGGCGGACGTGTCGGTCGCGCCCTATGACATCATCACAAGTTAAATAAAAAATTTGTCGATTACGAGTTCGATACATTACAAGGGCATAGGAAAGACAAGAATAGCCTCACCAAAACGAAAAAGTAAAAACTATTGAATCACTGAAATGCCGTAATACTGTATAAAAGAAGAAAGACAGGGATAGAATGATTGGACGATAGAGAATGAGTAGAATGAGCAGAATGAGTGGTACATTTGTAGTTTGTAGTCGGACCCCCACCGGATCAGGTGCACAATAAATTCCTTTGTCGATTTTTATTTTTTCTTGACCTTCAGCTTTTTTATTCGCATTGCCTCAATGTGGACAACGCCGCAAGCGATATTTAGTGGTCCGAGGAAAGCTGTTACAGCACTAGTCAAGTATATATACAAACATTACGTTAGATACTACAAAACAGGTATTCCTTCAATAATTCATGCAAAAATAGTTTGAGGTAAAGTTTGTAAAGAAGGGCAGTCCGAATCCGAATCTTCTCTTCCATCACTAGCAATGCAAAACTGCTCTCCCCTTAACATCTGAGCTCTTCTTTTGTGCAGGCCTTGAGATATGCAACAGAGTAGTGGCACAAAACTGCGAACTAAGAGCGTCCAACCCAAATACAAAGTTAGGCGCAGCTAAAGTATATTGCAAAGTATACTGTATCGCACTTTTTTAGTTTTTTTACGCTCTATGCCAACACACACGCATTGCTGCGCTGCTTTGGTTGAGATTGAGGAGAATATAAGGAGAGAGAAGCATATATGGGGGTCAAAATAAAAGAAAGGGGGTCTACAATAAAATCAAGCGACCATCAACCATCATCATGTGCTGGACTTGAGCTTTGGAGCAGTAAAAAAGGAAATGCAGCTGCAGGGGGGGTCATCGCAGGAGAAAGGCGATGCCTCGCTATCACTATGTATGTATGAATGTGGATGTGTGTGTGTGTGTGTGTGTGTGTGTGTGTGTGTGTAATGCCTATGCATGCAACAACTGCAACATTACAACGTTTGATATAAAAGCAGCTGTTTTATCCATCAAACATGTTCATGAAGCAAAGCCAAAAACTTTTAATACTGGTTATCGCTGGTTGGCCAAAGCAAAGACTCTTCCAAAGCAGGACCCAACACAGGAATATAACACAAATACTTCTATCAAGTTATATCTTGTGTTCTGTTCCTTTAATACCGCTCTAAACTCTAAACTCGACCTTTAAGAACAGACCCTTTTATCAAACGCGTATTTTTTTTAATTCTCGACTCAACTCACAAAAATAAATCATAAGACTAACTCAACTCAACTCGACTCGACTTGCAAAGCAAAACCAAAACTATGCAATCGCAGCGTAATATGAATAACGTTTTCGAAGAAACGCATAGAAAAAACGTGAAACATAGAAATTAGAAAACGTAACACAACATAACATAACATAACATACCGGCAAAAGGAAAAATGGTATGTTTGCTATCACTAGAATAAATGTTTCATATCCCGGCAACTGAAACATCGCGCAAAAAACAGACAAAACTTTTTCTAGTGGACATTAACACCGCAACTACACATCTGTTTGATAGTTTAATACCGAAAATACAAAATATTATTGGAATAATATAGATAGAGGTACCTGCAGTTATTAGGGGCACTGTTACTTATAGACCAATACAAAGCAATTATGTAATTTGAAAGCACAGCTGCATATATCTGTTAGTATCTCGAAAAGTGCACCCAATAAAATACAAATAAAATTCACCTGGCATTCAATCGCATATTGAGAGTTTTCGAGTCTCCAAAATTATTTATTATTATATTGTAGGCAAAAAACTTCGCGTTCGATGCATTCACTTATTTGGAGAGCGCAGTCATCGTGACTTTGGACAAATAATATTACTTATACATGCAATCATATATAACTTTATTTCGTCACTAGTGTTCGTATAATAATTGTACATTAGTTTTTTTTGCATAACTGCAACTTATAGCCAATTTTTTTAATATTATATTCCGAACAACAATGAATAATAAATCGATTTTGATAAGTTTACACTACACTACCGAATATTATTAGATCCATATTTGCTTTCGTTTATCCCCAAAAATAATGGTGCGATACATCGCATTTGTATCTAACGTTTTCCCGATACCACTATTCTTATTAAAAATTGTCAGATAACAAAAAAGAATGATTTTTCGGTGAAAAAGTAATTAAAAGGTTAATGGCTCACGAAATGTAAAATTAACCTAAAGATTATGTATTAACGATCTTCCTTTTTGTTAGGAAAATATCCACTGCTGCGCTATTATTAATAAAATAATAATAATAATAATAATAATAATAACGGTGAAAAATGTGTGATGGCATATAAATAAATGCAAAGTCTAAAAGCATGTGCCATAACACCACACGAAAAAATTTCTAAACAAAGTTTCGGAAACACTTTTTATTCTCTCTCTATCTCTCGCTCTCACTGTAACTCGTAATACAATTACAGCGAAATTATTTTGTCTACAATTCTAAACCCGAAACATAACGCTTAAAACGATAAATAATATAAAATAGACAATATATACAAGTAATATAAGAATAGATAATAGACATCGCAAAACATGCTCGTAATGTAATGCTCGTGCAACGATTGCAATGCTAAACTTCACTCCAAGTAAGGCAAAAAATCAGGCGCTTTTCCTATCTCTAAAGCCCACACAGAGAAAGCTTTAAGTCCAGTTCGCGATAAAAGTTATGGACTGAAAAAAAGTTACGAAACCGTACGCGAGACTTAAACTTATATAAAAAAAACTATTGCAATCAATCGCCACACCCTTTAATTAGAGATAGTGACCAACGCATTAGTTATCTATTTTTACAGCTAACTAACGCTAATTAATGTAAATTTAATTTATTGTTAATTAGACACACAGAAAAAATTAGAAATATAAAAAATGAATGAAAAAAATAAAAAGATAAAAAGAGCTGTAATTTGAGCGATTGACAAACGATAGCGAGAGGCATACATATAATAATAATAATAGAGAGAGTACTTAACAATTTTGCTCATTTAAATGATTTTGTTGCTAATGTTACTTTCAATTTAATACGCGATAATTAATCGTAATTAATAAAACGAGTAAAAGTGACTTACAATTGACTAGTCGTTTGCGCGGCTGAGGGTTTTCTTGTTTTCGTCGTGACATATTTAGTTAGTCGCAAACACACACAAAATTAAATAATAAAATAGTTCTCTTCACACGACGACGGACTTAACACAACAACAGCATTGCTTCTACACTTCTCACTCACTGCCAGCAAAGTTGTGTAATTTTGTGGAGATCTAGTGTCAGTGAGATGTATGTGTGTATGTGTGTGCGTGTATGTATGTATGTATAGTCTGTATGTATGAATCGCTGTGTTTGTGTATATGGCTAGTTCGATACCATCAATACGATAGCGATTGTCGATTATGGTTAGCTAACCAAACAACTAATATGGTGATACACTACTACGCCAATTCACACTAGATTTCCGTATTCCGGTCGAATTGAATGCACTGTACACTACACTCTCTACATACTGTACACTCTCGTCTCTGTTGGCAACGAACGCCACTAACAGCGATCGCGAGTTACGTAAAGTCACTGTAATGTGTTGAACGCTTTGAGTGCTTTCAGTGCTATTGGTGCTATTGGTGCTGCAAACGCTGCTAACACTGCAATCGCTGCTAACACTGCTAACGCTGTAAAGGCAGGACAGTCGCAAACTCGCTGTACACACACTCACACTCGCTGTGCACATCTTTGTTGTACAGTACAAGCTTGACTGTATCCATTAATAGATTGCATAATAGACTGTCCTAATTACGAGCTATCTCTCTAAATGAGAGTTTAAACCATTCAAGTATCGCTATGAGTGTTCACAACACTGCTAACCATTTCGTTATATAATTTTACGATACACCGATACACTTAAATAACTTATTTGACTAAGTTAATGATCTCTTTGAAAAATAAAAATTTAAAAAAGTAGCATCGGTGCGTTATATCCGGTCATGCTATCTAAATTTTATCTTACTTATATCCGTTCATGGACTTGAAGCGGTTAAATGAGGCATAGAAGACATCGGTTGTGACCAAGCGTGTAAAATAGGGTGCATTGTAGTGCAATATTGTCATATACTATTGTCAGAGTTTCAAACTATAATGTATTAGCGCCGAACCTAAGCAAAGCCTATTTAATCAAACATTTCAATTCACGAGCCAATATGCCACAAGATGGCAAATCTGTACAATGTTTCCCATATTTATTACATAATCGCATTTTTTTAGTATGTACGAAGTTATCGAAGTTTTTCAAAACTACTAACTTTGTATTTTGCCCAAATGTTGCATTTCCCTCATACTATTTTCCCTCTAAATTGATTCGTAACTCTTACCATCTATTTTTTTTCATAACATAAACTTTTTAAAATTTTACTATATTTGAAAATAATAATATAGAGCGTCCCATAAAACCGTACTCTAAGAAAAGTTTGTCTATTGTGTTCTTGCCTTCACGAGTTGTATATTTGCAATTATGATACTGTATTAGAGCTTTTGATATTTCAATTTCTTATTACAATAATTTTCGCATTAAGCATTTATTAGTGACTCTGGCTCTAAATTAATCAATATTCACGCGAAGAACAATTGGTGAAATAGTAGTTAGTGTACACTATTTTGGGAGTGTCTATAGAAAAGCGTCGTTACGCGGTATATCGCTCTCCAAACGCTTGGACACTGTTGTGCATCACTGGTTCTGGAACATCGTAGCGACTCTTTCCGGAACAAATGATTGAAAAAACAGTGTCGCAACAATTTTTTGAAATAAAAATTGCTTGTGCTTAAAGAGATCATAGAGCGGAACCAAAATAGGATATTTATCGAATTTTAAATTACGCATTACGCCACTGCCAATGCTTATGAACCATTTAAGTCATTTATTCACAAGTGCTTTATGTATGAGACTTTGAAAGAATTCATTTGTCTTTCTTTAAAGAATATCTAAAATTAAGCATTCAATCGAATCGAGTTGAGACACCTTTACTAGTTTGAGAACATTTAAAGCACCACAAGCTCCCCATTCATGCATCATAGTATGTGAACATATACTTCAATAGCTTTTCAAGACAATTAGGCGTTTATGCACGAGACAATTGTTAATAGTAATTGTTATTAGTAATTGGGCCAAAAAATCACTCTTTTTACTGTTTTCTCGTCAAATGTTCAATTCTTCGCGAGTTAACAATAGATTTACAAAATTAGCTTTAGACATATCCTAGTTATAATGAAATATGTTATGCTAATATAACTTTTATTGGAAATGTATATAACTTTTATTGTAATCATTAGGTGGTGAATACATTCAAAAATCAAAATAACATCGCTTTTGTTTGCTTCATATATCATTTCAATATTTTAAACATTGCTGCACACATTAAAATGACAGAATAAACCACAAAAACGTCATTACAGTGCAATAATCATAGCTTTTGTATAAATTGTAAGAAAATGAGTTCGACGTGAATGTCGTTCTTGTTTTTTTAATTGTTATTTATTCTCAAAATATTGTATTTGATGATTTTTTAATAATTTATGTGGCAAACGCTTTGCCTCGGATCTCATGTAATATGAAACTATAAAAAGAGTACAAAATACTTATACATAGCTCACTTTTTTGAGGTTTATATTTAACGGGTTAAGGCATATGGGCCTAACGAGCGAATACATACTGTAGACTGTATCTTTAGGTTTTATTAATTTTGTTAACAGGCGGACAGACAAATTCATAAACTTTTCTAATAGAAAAGTGAACTATAATTTTTAAGATTGTTTTAAGGTGAGATTTTGAGAGCGCTATTATTTTTTTAGCCGCAATGATAAAAAAATATCTTAAATTTCGATAGCGGTTCCAGATTCTGTAAAATTAAAAATAAAGTTGCCTTAATTTTGAAAGTAAAACAAAGAAAACTTAAACAATATATAGATTAATACACAGAATAGTCACACAAAATTGCATTCTTTATTCAAAATTAAAATTTTTATTTCACTGAATAAGATTACAATTACCATAACTTAAAGAGTATGACAATATTATTGTGGAAAACATGTTTTGGTTAAGTCACAAGTATTATTTGAATGATGACAAGTGAATGTAATAATTGATAGATATAACCATATAACAATATAATCGGTTTAACCAT
>JAQIVF010000263.1:0-26967 GCA_034698365.1 Steganacarus magnus
CGAATAACTGTAAAATCGGGAATAATATAGCAAATTTTCTTTAAAACGGGAAGAATCGGGAATTTATAGAAAAAACACGAAAAACGGGAAAAACGGGTACATTAATTTTAGTTAATTTTTTATTAAATTAAGTTAATTCTATGATTTATACTATATTCCCAAAAATTAACGGCTTTATAAAAAGCGGGTATTTCCCGTTTTTTCACATCCTTAATTATCAGTATTAATTCTAAATAATAGTTATTTTGATTAATTTATTAGAAAATATCATTTTAAAATATAATAAGAAACTTTCTTCTCAGTAGATATCAAGAAGAGAAATGCGTCCAAAGGTCATTCGCCGCTTAAAAAATCTGTAAAATAGAAAAATTATAACAAATAATAGAAATATTGAAAATATGAAACTTAATGAGTTTTAAGACCTCTATTATCATTTGACCAAAATGTAAAAATTGTCACTTAAATCCGCTGAACTCTCCATCATATTAGAAAATCTATGTGTTTGACTTCCCCATCAATATTTTTAACGAATATTGAATAATATAATTTTGTAAAAATTTTACACACATTTTTGCAAGTTTTCATTCTTATTAATTAAGTATCAAACTATTTGCTATTAATTGATTATTCTCTTATAAATAAAATGAGAAAAAACTTGTAAAACAACGAATGGATTTACAATAAAAATTAGATTGTATTATTTGGCGATAAAACAAATAAATGTTTGTTAATAATTTCAAAGAAAATTCTAGCTTTTAGTTTTCACGATGACATTCTTTGTATGGTCGCATTTCTTTTAAACGATAATAGAGAAAAACTAAATGGCATCCAATATTATCCAAAATTATTTACTGTCAGACAAAAAAAATACTTGCAGGATAAGTGAAATTTTATTTAAACAATCAAAATTTTGAACATTGGGATGTTTTTTATTTCTTCGTAACAAAATACAAATAAAGTGAAAAATGAAGTAATTACAAGTAATTTTGAACTCGTCTTAAAGAAATTCACGAAAATCAATCGAATTGGTAATCAGAAATAATATAAGATTTATGTCAATCGACAATTTATTGCGCATTATTATCGATAACTGTAATGATATGAAGAAAATTTTTATGAAAAATTTGTCCAGAAATATTTTATTTTAACAAATAAAATGCTTAGAATTCTTTATCAGTAGATACGATGTTAGATCCGTTATTATTGAAGTGTTGCATTACATTTTGATATTAATCTTTCTTATTCGTGTTTTTAGAATCGTTTGCATCCAAATTGCAATATATTTCTAAACAGAATTATAATACCCCGTGATATGTTTTGTTTACTACGAGCTACACATAGGGTGCCGTCAATACGGGAAATACTCGCAATATTTTATTATTGATCAAACTTGTTGAATGCGGGCTATGCTTGCATGCGGGCTATTGTTGTAAATTAGAGTATTTAATTAAATGGCCAAATTTTTTAAAATAATTTAAACAATATATAATTTAATTACAAATTACAAAAAAATTAGATCTATATGAATGTGTCTATAAGTTTGATCCGTCTTTAAAATTTTGATAAAATAATTAGCATAAACTATTAGCGGTTACGTAGTTCTACTGAAAATTTCATAGACCACAAAATAAAATCTAATGTAAAATAAAATTTAAAAATGCCTATTTCTGAAAGTGTTCGATAAAATGTTTATAAAATCCAAAAACAGTCACATAAAAATAAATCAATAAAACTAAAATTTAATTAAATTAATTTTATCAATTTCTCAAAGTACATGAAATTTTTATTATGAACTGTCCCGATAAATATAAGATTATAAACTGTGTTGGAGCCTGACTTTTGTCTTATTTCAAAGAAAGCCCGAAAATTTCTCTAAATATCTAAAAACACAAAATCACAAGATTTTCACCACTGATCGTATTTCCAGCAATGAATTAAATTTTAAAACTTTTAATTTTTGGAAAGATGTGGCTAAAGTTCACCTACAAATCCAGACTTTATTTGTCACTTTTTCTCATTTTATTTCAAAAAGGGTGAAAATAAGTTAAAGGTCCAAAGGGAGTTCCGCCCACCCCACCCCACATGTGTACCTTGTAGGACTCAGCTAGAATATGGAAGTAGACTTACAAAACACTCTACCCTCACCCAAAAACTAATTTTTTAGCTCTAAAAAGTAGAGCTTATGGATTTGACACTGTCCGTCTGTCTGTCCATCCGTCTGTCCGTCCGTCCGCAGTACTCCTAAGTCCAAGAAGTCTCCCACTTACAAGCTATATCTTAGTACTTTGAACTTAGGAGACAACTTTATAGACTTTTTAGTTGACATGTTATAAAATTACTAGAAGTAATAATACGCTAAAATAACAATTATTAGTACGCTTTTAAGATAAGCCTAACAATACTTATAAAAGTGTCTGTCAACAAACCATCGGTATACAGCGACTCTTGGGTATGTCTTAAGCGTGCGCTAATAGTCAGCTAAGTGGTTGGTACTTCCCATGGGTCGGTGGCGAGCTCTGGATGAAGGCTCCATCAACTTGGCCTACGGTGTCTGTATCAACATACCACTGATATAATGTCGATCCTGGGTATGTCTTAAGCGTGCGCTAACAGTCAGCTAGTTGGTTGGTGCGTCCGACTGTTCGGTGGGAAGTTCTGGAGTAAGTTTCTGCCAACTTGGCCAACAGTCTCTGTTTCAACAAACCATTGTTATACAGTGACTCCTGGGTATGCCTTAAGTGTGCGCTAATAGTCACCCAGTTTGTTGGTGCTTCCGAGCGGTCTGTGGTGAGCTCTGGATGATGGATTCACAAACTTCTGCCCCGTGTCTTTGTAAGATAAGATGTCTACCAACCTCAGATACGGCGTTTCACAGACATTACAGCAATTCAAAGGTATTATAGTAGGCTTATACATACCAATTCTGTTAAGGCATAGCTGAGATAAGCATAATTACTTATTAGTTATTTAATTAAATTGTTAGCGGGCATACATGGATTAGTAGGTTAAAAGGAATAGCTATAAGCATTTCTGTTCATTTTTAGAATGGGCATTGGTTTTGTAGTTAAGATTAGATTTAAACAAATTCGATATAATGTTCGATTTTAATACTTTTGCGATTTTATGGTTAAGTCAAACATCTTCACCTTTTTTTGTCGATAATGATAAAGCTATAAGTTATGTATTAAAATCACTAAATAGTCATCGCTCTTGAAGCGCTAAATCTATTATTCGAAATAGAAAACTGGTAAGAACTAGGTTTAAAAGATATAATATTCAATTGCAATTAGCGTTCGATAATTTATTGCCCAAAAATATTATTACTAATGAAAAGAACAGCTAAATAAATGATTAGAGTATAAGCTTTTTAAATGCGTTCAGTATATCACACTTAACTCAATTCAATTTTTTTGATGTTTTTGGAAATATTCAAACAATGCTAGCTATTAAAAGAACAAAAATTAACCTTGACTATCAGACTACAAAAAGTTATAAACATTTACTAGATGGCCGTTACGTTTTTAGATCAAACAATATCGGTAATTAGTCTGTCTGTCATTATTTGGTCACAAATATTATCATCAAAATTTGCGTTTATTTACTATTTTATGTTTGTCACGCTTTCGATCCGAACTTAAAATTAGTAATGATATGTTTAATACTTTGATCAGCAATTTGCCTGTAATCGGTCGTTCTATTAAAGTTTTGTGTGGTTTAGTGAATACATATTGTTTGCAAGCAGTAGCAAAGGGTATAAATCGACAGATCCGCGAACCGATATTTTAATGCCCGATAGAGTATTAATGCCTAATTTCGATTTACCACCAATTAGTCTCATTTGGACTTACGATAAAAGTTCTCAGTTTTTCCACATTCAATATGTTACTTATATTAATTGAACACTTTATTTCATTATATATTTGTTTTTATATATTGAATATCATATTTGCATTTGTTCAATGGTTCATTGGTTCATCATTGGTTCAATATAAACATTTCATTTTTTACTTAATCTTATAAAGTGAGCTTTCTATGAATGTGTCGTTCTTGTGTCATTTAGTTTACCTGGACATCGTAAAAAATACGGAGATGACTTATTTTGTACTCCATAACAAGAACAAACAAAATATTAGACAAACAAGCAAAATGAAAACAAAAAATGATATTTTTAAAATTTTATATTTATTTGGTTTTTTAAATTGTTGTTTTATTATTTACACTACTTGATCTTAGTCATCAGCCTCTAATTGTAAGTTTTGAGTATTAGGGTTTGCACCTGAATAAACTTTGTTTATATCGCTAATTCTTTAATAATTTTAAGTCTTTACTTGAAAAGTAGTTTTTCGCGTATTTTAACAGTTCGTTCACAACTGTAATAAAGATATAGTCCTATTGAACTTTCTATTAATTTAGTTTTTTTATAACTAAATTTTCTATTTAGTGCTACCCAACTTGATTGTATTTATGTCAACTAGTGTAGCTGTATTTGCGTCATTCGCAATTTTCAGTACACATTATTGCATTTGTCGGATCATCTCTAGGTAATAAAGCAGTAATATAATAGAATCTAATTGCATCATTTTCATCTAAAAATTTTCATAAAGTTAATTAATTATAGAAATTTTCTAGAAATTTATGATCTGTTAAATTAATAGAATCCATAACATTTCCAATACGTGCTCTTATAAAATTTTTTCATCATCCCTATTCACAAATTTCATAAATGGTGTTATTGTCTCGTATTAATTAAGTGAACGCATATTGTATTACGCTTCAGCAACCATTTTGTATTATTTATCTGTGCGAATAAAGTAATTGATTCGATAACTGCTTGGTGTACTTCTGTAGCCTTCCATTTGTATTCAGTAATCAGAATTTGAACATAGTTATGGCTCTGCACTTGTTATACCGCAATAATTACTAAAGCTAAGTACATACAAGTTTCTATCGACCATCACTCGCAATTTATTTGGGCTAAATAAACTAAAACCAAGTCAACACAAAACCTTATTGAAATTTTAAAAACAATTTTAACTAAACAAAAGCCTAACCGATAATGGAACAAACTTTAAAGTCGTGTCCTAAAAAGATTTCTTGATGAATACAAGATTAAACAAATCGTCGCATCCACACATCATCCACAAACTAACAGTTTAAATGAGAAAGCGAACGATACTATCGCCAAAGGCATTTGGATGGCACTCATTGATAAACCGAATCTTAACTGGTCAACAGTTTTAAAAGATGTTGATAACCAATTCAACAATACTATATATACAGTTACAGGTTTTAAACCTAATCAATTAAGATATGGAATTGAATTACCAGAAAAAATCGGTATTTATTTAGCCCTTAAAACCGCAAAAATTCGTAGCAATAAAATTCAAACAAATAGTAAACAACAATTTAATGCTAAGAATCCACCATTATTATTAAATATTAGCGATTTAGGTAAAAATATCATTCCATCTATTCATACATCAAAACAAGCTCAGATCTAGATTTGAAGAACCATTCAGTCACGCAAATTAAACAACAATGTAAGTTTCGAATTGATGAGTGTAATTTTATCGTAAAATTAACTTTAAATAAAACACACTGAAAACTTTAGTCTTAACTAAATTAAGTCTTACTTTTATTAATATAGCAAAACACAATTAAATACAATTATATAAAAGAGATACGAAATATGGATTTTAGGTGGATTTCATACAAAATGATCTAAACGGTTCTTAAGAAGGTTGAGAACTGAGGTTAAAAGTCTTTTGCGAGTATTGAATAATGCTCTGAAATGGTAAATAAAGTAATAAATAAGAGGTCAGTCAAGGTGTTTGTGACACTTTTATGGTGGATTGCCTATTATCTAATATAGCCTGAAGGGATTTGGAATAATAATAGCTATTTTTAATGTTAGGTATTTCTGGAATGTTAGACATAACATCTGTACCACATCATTCCCCAAACCTTAAAAAAATGTCCCTAACTATAAAGGTATTGACTCCTAATTAACATAATTTTTGGAGTGACCCTTCACCTCACATCCATTTCCGTATTAACACGTGATACTCATTGAACGACACAACAATTATCAATGCAACAAAGTAAGTATTTTTCTTAATTAAAACATAATTTGAATAAATTTAATAATTTATTTTATTTTATTATAATTGAAGGACGAATGACGCCGAACGCGATGAATCTTTTCGAAGATTTCGCGAACATAGATCTACAGTTCGAGATTTGGTAGTAAAGCACAAGTATTAGTGTTTATTTATGATTTGTTTTTTCTTTTAATTATAATTAATTTATTTTTCCCATTTAGAGACTCATCGGTCGAATTATATGTGCGGAGACAGAAATATTTTCAACAAATGGAAGGATTGATGGCTTCAAATCCAAATCTAATGGATTTGTATGAGGAAAATCCATCCGATAATAGAAATCTCGTGATCGATGAGAACGCGTCGTGATTTTCGTGTTCGACCAATCTTCTCGCTAAAGCACTGCTAATGAATGATGCGGATTCTGAATCTAAATCCATCGCTGATGAGCGTACATCCGTCTCTAGCCGTAAGAGATCGAGAAAGGATTCAAAAGCTAAACTCATGTTCTTTTTAATTTTTCTTTTCTTCTTTAAATAACGAATAATTTTATTTTCATTTAGCGAGAACTGAAGCTTTGAAACTCGTTAAGGACACGGACTTGGATTTGCCTGGTTTGTTCTTCCGAGAAATCGTATAAATCCGTTGGAGCTCTTAACAAGCATTTTAAAAATAATCATATTCGAAAATAGATTTGGATTTCTTTTCTCGTTTAATTATAGACATTTAATTTTGATTTTTCTTATAATTGCTTTCTTTTTCCATAATAATCTATTCAAATCCACAAATCCAATGTTATTTCTTTTTTATAAATCTAAATTCAAATCTTGTATTTTTATACAAATTTACTTAATTTCTGATGATTTTCTATTTTCTATTGAAATTTGAATGTAATAGCATTTTGCTGGAATTGCGGGCGGGAGAGGGGGACAATGAAAACTTTCTATGCGCGGGAAGTTACCCGTTGGAATTAACTTTACTATCTGCGGGAGGGGTATGAGTGAAAGAATCAATATTTTTCAACCTCTACTTTGGTAATATTATAGGAATATACTGTAGTTTACATCATATTAAAGATTTTGTAGAGATGGAAAATTAGGCTGAGCCTAAGACTTTACAGTAGGCTCTAGGCTGAGAGACCTAACGATGTAAAAGGCCGTAGTCTTAGGCTTCATTTAATACATTATGCCAAAGTCTTAGGGTCGACCTTTGTACCAAAACCTTAGGCTAACCTGATAGGTTTTATATAAAATTTAAATTGTTTTTTTCTATAAAATTTTTTTAATTTGATAAAAATTAACACTAAATTTTTGAAAATTTTTTATATTATATTTTTAATTATAATTTATGCATACTTTTTACTTTTCACAGCCTAAAGGTTAGGCGGACTACAAAACTAAATAGGTTGCAGGCTTAGGCTCCTTAAATCATTAGAGTCTTAGGCTCTAGGCTTCAGCCTAAGCCTACAAAAAACCATAGGCTTCGGTCCGGCCTACAGCCTAAGCCTAAGGTTAGGCGGACTAAAATTTCTATCTCTAAGATTTTGTAATATTCTGCCAATTTTTAATTTTGTTGAATCCAAAAAAAATAATGTTTAACTGTTTAGAAAAAAATTCTAGTAATATTTTCTGTTAGATTTTCTATTACTCTAATATCTCTTCAAAGAAAGTTAATTTATTACTGATTAATTAGCATAGGTTTAATTTTAGAAATAATTAAAGCATAAAATCAATAAAAAAATAGTTAAAAATATGGAGATTATTTTTAAAAAAGCAGAATATTTAAAGAAAGAAAAAAACATGAAATCAAGTAAAAAACATTAGCTTTAGTATGGTTAGTATATATAAAAAAGTATTATTCAATCTCTATTATAAATAATTGTGCTTCTGTTTTGTATCAATAGCATCAAAGCTGTTGTATTTTCAATGCAGAACTATGTAACTTTGACACTGCCAGCATAAGCAATATTACTCTTATCGTGAAAGCCATGCTCGAGGCCGACCTCTTATCGAGCAGTAACAGGACCGTCACTTTAGCTCTGTTATATGTCGATTAATAGCAACATGCGGCATATCTCTCACTCACTTCAGCCAAAGCTTAACTAAAAGTTTGCATCGTTAGAAAGTGTAAGTGTTAACTGTGTGGCAGGTAATAAACTTTATTGTGGATCAAAGAATAATTCAGAGAGAGTGAGTGAGAGAGAGAGAGAGAGAGAGAGAGACGAGTATTTCTTATATTTCAAAGAGTTTTTCGAACAGTACATTCAATAACTAACCTATATTTGACACTATATTTGCAATATTAAACTAAACGTTATTATTATTATTTACTATTAAACGATTTTTTAAAACAAAGGAATGCATATATCATTTATATTCAAATACTATTTTTTTTAAATCTATATTTTTAATGGTTTTGATTTTAAAAAATGAAAATTTTGATATTCAGAACAAAGTATTCTAATAATTTTAATAACAAGACAAGAAACGACATATACATTAATTTTCTTTCTGAAATTAATTAAAAAGCAAAAAGGAATCATCAAAACATTGTATCGCTTGGATGGAGTATTGATTTTCAAAATTTTATTACCTAACAATACTTTTTCTTAATCTTTTTTCACAAAAAAATTATGATTCAGTAAAAAGTACTTCAGTGAAAGTTTTAAAAATACGATTCAGTCGCGACTTAATGGTGATAATCGCTTAGATCGAAATGCAAAGATTATCACTAAGGATGTGAAAAACCGGGAAACACCCGCTTTTTATAAAGCAGTTGATTTTCGGGAATATAGTATAAATCGTAGAATTAACTTAATTTAATAAAATTTAACTAAAATTAATGTTCCCGTTTTTCTCGTTTTTAACGTTTTTTCTATAAATTCTCGATTCTTCCCGTTTTAAAGAAAATTTGCTATATTATTCCTGATTTTACAGTTATTCGAATTTAAAAATTAAATTTAATAACTTTTTTTAAAACTTTTTTAATTTTTCTCTATTAATATTTATTACTCTTTGGAAGCTATTTTAATTGAATTAAGTTCTATAATGTTTCATAAAATATAAATAACTATATAAAATTACTATTTTTTTAAATATTAATTGATAATATATTTAAATCAGGTGATTTTTCACGCAATAAAAAATAACTTAATAAAGTAAAATATTAAAAAAAAAACACTAATATTATTAATTTTTTATGTTTCCCGAATAATGTTCCGTTTTTTTCTCTCACCATTTTAGTGTCCCGTTTAGGCAAATTTAAGTCACTGTTTTTATCACAATTTAAGTGTTATTAAAACTGTCTAAAGTTAACGGATTTGAGTAAATTTTCAATTTTCTCACAAATTTGTGTACTTTTGAAATATTAGGAGGATTTTGTAAGATATCAATGGTTTAATTAAAAAAACAACTAGTAGTTAATAATATGGAATAAATATAAAATTTTTAATTTTAATTTATTTTATAATTATTAAGTTGATAGACGCGAATCGAACAAACGTGCCAATGAAAGTACGTTGACTACAATTCGGGTCTAATCGCTCGTGACTGTCGTCCAGCGCGCGACCAGTAATACTCACCAATTCGCTTACAACCACTGATTTCTTAATAACACACTCGTTTTTTAACAAAATACTGTTTATTGATTCAATTAGATCATAAAGAATAGTTATTTGAGTTTATTAAATACTGGGTTAGTGATTGAGAGCTACTAAAGTGAGATGTTAGCTGATTGCGAGCTAAACTACAAGTGATTATTGAAATGTGTTTTGGACTAGAGGTTTTAAAGTTTGAACTATTGGTTTTGACTGTTAGTGTGTTTACACGTTATGAGTTCGTTTCGATGTGTTTTGAGTTTACTGTTTGTTTTGAACTATTAATACTGAATCACTAGTTGGGATTTTTAGGGGTTTGGTTAATGAGTTTCGGTTCGCACCTAACAAAGTTGAAAAATACTCGAATGTATGATAATGTTATTAATTTAAATAAACTCGTATTCATCAGATATAAACTCAACGTTTATCAATTTATTTAAGTTTATTAAAGATAAGCATTAAATTAATATATCCATAATTAATGTCCAATTTTCGTATAATAAAATAATGATAATTTACTTTCTCAATTTACTAAACTTCTTTCTCTTAAAATTCTTAGCTTTTCCGTGCTTTGAAGTTCTTTTCTTTTTTGATGGTAATGAGAACTCATTGAGATCAGTGTCGAGTGCAGTGATGTCCTCGAAATTTGTGATTCCGTTTGCCATCGATGTCATTGACGACATCTGTTTGGCCTCATTTCGCTGTTTCTTCGACAGATTCATTCGCGTTAAATATTCTTCCTCGTAAACAGTTCTTTCACTCATTAATTTTGACACTTTCTTCTTCGCGAAATGAGTGGTATCTCTAATTTCTTGTGGCGCGTCATCGAATTCTTGGCGCAATTCTTGAATGATGGAACTGCTAAGCGCCCTCTTCTTCGCTCTCTCGAAAGCCTTTAACTTACGATTTTCTTCGAGATCGTAAGGAACGGCAGAGATTTTTGGTGGAATGTACTTGCCATCGGTTTTCGGCTTTTTACTAGTATTATGGTCAGTATCGCCACTGCCATCATAATTATCTTCTTCGCCACACTCTTCGTTCACATTTTCACTCGAAATAATGTTATCAAGTTTTGGTTTTAACCTCAACGGATCATTGATATCGATGTGTTGAGTGCAACTTTTAATTAACTGATCGATTTTATATTTGAGTTTGTGCTCAATCGGTCTCATCTTTTCCAAAACAGTTCTGCTCTCAACTAATCGTTTAATAACATCACTGCCCTCTAACTGTTCACCATTTAGTTTGGTGATCATCATAAATGACAAATCCATTAAATAACTCATAAGAATTTCGTTTTTCAGTGATAAAAAACTAATGCCACTCTCAGTCGGTAATTGATTGTCTTTTAATTGAGACAACAAATTATTGGCGCATTCAATCGCTGTTAAAGTGTTTGTTTTTATATTATTCAATAACTCTACCGATTCAGTCAACACATCATTAGTTTGTTGGTCTACAGACTTCTCATCCATTTCTGCAGATGTTTGGATTTTTTAGTATTTTATTAATAAAATTATGTGACGACACACTCGTTTTTAATATTAAATGATTTTTAAATATTTATAAACTCGATAATAAATTAAATATTCATTATAAAGAAAAATTAGTTTATAATTTGTAAAATTCAATCATAAATTATTGCTTTTAAAATAATTGTTGTCAAACACCAAAACTATAATCATTCACACATTTTAGTCAATTTAAAAACACGTTTACAGCTGTAATCCGTAACAAATGTACTATAGATTAGACTTCAAACACTAGTGCACTCTAGTGGCAAACTATTGAGTAAAAAAATGGCGACAAGTAATCACATAAGTCGTAACAGTGCCATCAAAAGACATAAATGGGCACTCAATTTCTCAACAAAGTAACCACTGTTTTTTATAATACATTCGTTAAATGTTAATCACATTGCTTTGTAGGCCCAAAAGCGAGAAAAGCGTGGAGTTATCGTCACCTCCTGGTTATAGCTGTTCGTTGTCTCAAATACACGCGGAAACGAGTCGCGACAATGACCACAATCTCATCGTCAAGAAGTCATGGGACATTGCGTTGGCGCCCATGAAACAAATTCCGATGAATCTGTTCATAATGTATATGGCGGGCAATTCAATATCGATATTTCCAATAATGATGGTCGGAATGCTGTTCTTGAGACCAATTAAAGCTCTCATCACTATAACCCAAAGTATACTTATTTGCTTGTAATTATTATTAAATTTAATTTGCATTGTGTTTTGTTTAATTAGCATTTAAGCTGATAGAAGGCGATCAATCGATATTACAGAAGTTTATTTATTTGCTGGGAAATGTATTATGCGTTGCGTTAGCGTTATATAAGTGTCAGTCAATGGGATTATTGCCAACTCATTCATCTGATTGGCTCGACTTCATTGAACCGCCGCAGAGATTGGAATTTTCTGGCGGAGGAATCAGTTTTTAATTACTTCCTCAAATACCAAATTTGCGATTAATTACCTTATTTTGTTATGTGTTGTATAATTAGTTCAAATATTTTACTTTATTGCACATAAAAAGTTATTTTTAATTTATAAAAAGTATTTAGTTTTTCTTTGTATTTAATTTGCAAATTATTTTACAAATTAGATCTTATGCTAAACTGATGCTAAATATGCAACTATGGTTTGAATCTCTATTGGATTTAGAAACACGTTTAGAATTCTATAAGAACAACGTTTTATCAACTATGTTTTTAAGTTTGTTATAGATTTCTCACTATACCGTAGTTGCAAAAATTTCCCTTTTCTCAAAAGATAGAGAAGAGAAAGATTCTCAGGAAAATTTCTGACAGAAAGTTTCACTGTACAAATATACTTCTCACAGACTTTGATTTATTTATTTATTCGAATAATCAGATGTATCTTTGAAGATATGAACTAATCTTTTTGAAGGGAATAAAAAAGTGTAATTGTGTCGGACATTTGGCAGACCACTGATTTTTCTAATGGTAAGATAAATGGCACTTTAAGTTTTTTGTGTCCAAACTGTAGCTCAAGCTTGAGGCGAATTTTTTAAAGAATAATTTACAGCTAAATGCTAGTAAAGATAAGCCATGCAGTAATGCATTGATTAGATTTAACATAATCTGTACAAATTAAACTAACAATAAATAACATAAATTATAACCGAATAAAGTAACAACTGTAGTGTGAAATAATCGTAAAGCTATAATACCGGTAATAGAGTAAATTACTGTAAACTACTACTTTATTGCCATCTACTTTATAATACACCAAAAAAAATTGTTTTATTTATCTACATTCGGTAAACCAAAACTTTATTTGTGTATTAATATGCTTTTAGTTTAAATAACGGTTCGATAAACATTCGTTTGAATGATTTAAGTTTAATTGATAAATATTAATATAAAATATAATACTTTTGAAAGTGTTGTTTAAATAGTTTTGGGATGCGTTGTATTATCAGTGAGAAGTGTATTATTAAGTCATTTCTGAAACAACAATTGTGCACCAATTGGAACCAAATCCGTTTCAAATCAGGAAAAAATATTTTATCGTACTTCTCTGATCACGAAAATAACGATAAAAGGAGACAAAGAGATATTTCGCTATCAGATTTCGAATCAGAAACGGAACAAATTCAAGCGACACTCAATAGTTTGGCAGAAAGTGGAAGTGAATGGAGTCCATGGTCAGACGACAACACTCGTACGCCAAGAGGAGTGCTAACCAATGCTATACCTTTAAGATGTCTGAAACAAAAGTCTGCGCATCACAGAGGAAATAGATTTGTTGATAGAAAAATAGTGAAATTCTCGGGTGGAAAGGGTGGCGATGGTATGATTTGCTTTCTTCGGCTTTGGTGTAATCCAATGGCTGGCCCGAGTGGTGGCGATGGCGGTAACGGTGGACACGTTGTTTTAGTGGCTGATAAACAATGCAAATCTTTAGAGTCTGTTAAGAAATTTTATAGCGCACAATGCGGTGAACAAGGAATGTCTAAAGATATGTTTGGAGCAAATGGCGATCATTTATTAGTTAGCGTTCCCGTCGGAGTACTAGTCAAAGATCTGTTAACCCGAAAGATTGTGGCAGACTTAGACGTGGAAGATTCAAAATTTATCGCAGCTCGTGGTGGTGCTGGTGGTAAAGGAAATCATTACTTTCTTAGTAATAAAAATCGACATCCAAGAGTGGCTGAAGTGGGCGCCACTGGAGAGCAAAACGAGTGGTTGCTTGAGATGAAGCTCATGGCTCACGCAGGCTTAGTCGGCTTTCCTAATGCCGGAAAATCAACTTTGTTACAAGCGATATCTCGAGCTAAGCCAACAGTGGCGAGTTATCCATTTACAACATTGCAACCACACGTCGGTATTGTACATTACGATGACTTTGAACAGTTGGCTGTCGCAGATTTGCCAGGACTTGTTGAGGGCGCGCATCGAAAGGAAGGGTTGGGTCACGAGTTTTTGAGACATATTGAACGCTGTATTTGCTTGTTTTATGTGATCGATTTATCGATAGAAAAACCGTGGAAACAAATGGAAAGTTTGATGTTTGAACTCGAACAGTATAGGAAGGGATTATCGACGAGACCACACGCTGTTGTAGCAAATAAATGTGATATTCCCGGCGCCGATGAAAATCTTAGGGATTTGGAAGAACATTTGAAAGAACATGAATTTCGAATTATACCGATTTCAGCGAAATATGGCACTAATTTATCTGAACTATTAAAGTACTTTAGAGAACTGTATGATTTATATAACTACGATGAAGATAGAAAACAATTGGATTGGTAACATAAAAACTTTAATGAGAATCATATTAATTGTTTGGCAATATTTTGGCATTAGTTGTATATAGCATTTCTGGTGTAAGTTTAATGGAGTATACGTACTTTGAACTATATTAAAAAAATATTGTGTAATTTCATCGATTTAAAAAATTTCAATTAAAAACTTAAGACTAGAAATATAAAAAAAATATATAATTTCATAGTTATTGTTTAGTATCTTTGCCGACATAATTGATTAGATAATAGTCGTGGTAATACATTAAAATGCAAAGCGGTTGACCTATTATTAAAGAGATCCAAACCGCTATGTTTGCTGTTTGTTTGTTCAAGTATTTGCTGACGAACATCGAAAATGGTATTTGCGACAGCATTCCGAAAAATGCCCAAAGTCTGAACATACTGAGCGGCACTGAAACGAGATATTCGTGATAAAATGCTGAAAGAAAGAATACGACGAGTGCGGCGTGAAATTTTTTGAAACCACGACTGATTAGCGGTCTATATAAGTGACGAACGCACCAATTATGCACTGGAATATTCCAGTTTTTCCAAAAATAGTCAACTGATTCAGCGTTCCTGTATTAGAAATAGTTATCAAATTATTACGCTGTATGAGCCCTAATTAATAATTGATTTAAGCGCAGCCTTACCACCAATCTCTGTAGAATTCTCTGTCTGCGAAACGTAATATTTCGGCCACAAAATTCATACACGAGTGAAACAACCAATAGAAGCCAATGAGCCAAATAATATGATTTGGTACCTAAATTCAATTCATTTTAAAACTAAATTTCTTTGTTTTCTTTTTAGGGGAATAATTATTTTATAATTTTTTTGGTCATTTTGTTTATTGCGTGAATTAATTAAATCCTATACAAATCTTACTAAAAAATTTAAAAAATGAATTATAACCAGTGAAAGCTTAAAAAATGTCAATAGTTTAGACTATTATAGATGGAATATAAAAAGAAAAAGTCGAGCTATTTATTAAATTGTGTTTTTATATACAATACGTGTATGTATTGTACCGTATATACTAATGATTAACTATCAGTTTTAAAAAATTATCCAAAATCTATCCCTACATCCCTATCGAATAGCGTTTAAATTATTTTAATTGTTGATGGCTTAATGAGATAATTATCAATATACACTAGTGCTCGTCGTTAGGAGGAAATAAGTGTTGTGGTGTTACTTATATAGTGGTATAAATGGAAATGCACCATTAATTATAGAAGTGTAATAAATATTTTTAATGAAATAATTCGAGTTTAATAACTTTTTTTGACTTTTGGCGTTTATGTTCAATTTGTTTGCAACTGAAAATCATTTATTTCAAGTTATCACTGATGAAGTAATTGCAGTCTAATGTTTCATCAATCAATATCGATATTAACTTACCGCTAATTTCAAAAGTCGTTCGATTATTAATGAAAATTTCATTTCTCTAAATGGTTTTATAGAATTACTAATTGTAGGAACCATCCATTGTTGTATAAAACAGAGCTCCAGTTGCAATAGGAATAACTTGATAAATAGAGAATTTTAATTCATTAAATCATTTTAATATTCGTTTTTTGTTTTTACTCGATTTTATCGAATTCGACACAAAAAACTTAGTAATTAATTTTAACAGTAATAAAATTACCATTTCAAGCACTCTTTTTATTATGAATCGTTTTCTTATGCGTTCAGAGCGCGGAAAATTTAGTTCATAGCAAAGTGTTGGAGCAAACATAAAGTAATAAATGTCACAAATAGTTAAATTATTTGGGTATACAGTGAGAGGTTTATCACTATGATTCGTTTCTTTAGTTATTGCACTTCTAATTTCTTTAGAGTTCAATGAACGTCTCCTCAAATGAGATGCATTTAAGTAATGTTTATTATCGCGCCGTCTTCGACACCACAAGTTTACCATATGATAAGACACGAGTTTAAGGGTAACTATGGAATAGAGGCCGCAAACAATCGAAGCTCCAACTGGATTGCATTCAGTGAAATTAATGATGATTGGCGGCACCGCTACGAGCATAAATATGTTCATCACGATTAAAACTCGGCCCCATTTATCATTTATATATGCACGACAAAATGCGCGTTCGATGAAATAGGAGATCAATATAAAAATATTTAAACCAAGTATCATTTGACACGATGGCCACTTTTTTGGATCACCGATGAACACTTTGATCCATTGCAACGGGTCTACTAATATGCCATATTTGATTATGTTTTCGAGTGCAACTCTCGCGTTCGACAATACCTTAAAGAAAACAAGTTAACGTAAATTAATTTTTCACTTAAGATGACTTGAATTATTCACTTTTGCGATCACTTGAATAATTGTTCAAAAAACTATTATTAATGTTTTTATAAGCTTACCCGTTGTTAAAAATTTTAGTATAAAAGAGTTATAATAGCATAAAGAATACCACCAACTAAATCATTACAATTTGTTGAAATTTTTAAACAATTTCCAAAATAATGCGGTAACAATACGAAGATTTTGAGACTTTCTTATTTATTAATGGTATTGTAATTGTATTTATTTTGCCCAATTTGAAAAAGTACATACAGTACCGTAAAAATTTAAATTTTTATAATTCAGTTTTACTAAATCTTATTTACCAAAAAAAAAAAACTTTAATGGTTATAATAAATAATTACTAGTACAATCGGATACTCCTTTGAATCAAGTTATAATAATGGTAAGCATTAACTGACAAATTCAACTTAAAATATGAAAACAATGTTTAATTTAATATTCTATTAATGTTGTGTTTAAATTATAATTACCAATAAAATTATGCATAAATTAAGTAGTCCTCTATAATTAGTATAACCACTCGATGAGCTTAAAAGTGAATCCTTAGGGTCGTGACAGCTATAGACATAATAAATATAGAGCTTTATGTAAAGTTAGATTTGAATTCAATTATTAAGGCACTGAAAATTGTTTTAAAAAATTTAATTATTAATTTTTAGAAATATGTGACAAAAAGGTTAAATAAAATTTACACAATTGAGTTAAAGTTTAACACAAATAGAACTATTTGTAGACAGAGAAAGAGAGAGAGAGAGAGAGAGAGGGGGGGAAAGAGAGAGAGCAGCTGACGAGAGAAATGTTTTTGAGAATAATTTTCGGAAATGTTCAAAATAAAGGCAATCTTATCTCCGGATTTAAACGAAAATGTTTTGGCCTTCGGACCAATAATGTATTCAAATTATTTGCAGAGTAAAATCAGAGAAACGTTTTCCTAACTTATTAAATATGAAAAGAAATTTTTTGAATTTTCGGCTTAAAAAACTACAAGCGATTCAAAAAATTAATTTTGTTTGACATCAAGAACTAAAGTGAAATAATTGGATATTTTAAAAGTAGTTAAATCTATTAATTATAAATTATATGTTCAAAATTATTTAAGTTTAATGACACCTATATTTCACTTTTCTGCATAATTTAGAATGATTTAAACAAATCGTTTAATTAACCGATTTTCAAGGCCTTAGTTATTCTTTAAGTTGTAATGAAAAACTTACGGCTGGTCGGGCTGTTCTTTACGCACTTTCTTCTCATTGTCTAATATTTCTGAAGCCCTCGTAACACTACTCGTACGCCGGGATCTCGTGGTGTTATTTGAATAAAGACCACTCTTCGTTGACATTATGTATCACTACTCGAAAAAACAAGTGCTGTATAATTCACAGATAAATTACAGACTGAAAGCTCATGCGACGACTAAAGCCATGGGCTTATCAAATGTAAAGTGAGAATACTATCGATAATTTGTTCAGCCAATAATCAGTTCATACGGACGCGCACTTTAGGAATAGAGCTCAAACTTTTTATGTATTCCAAACATTGAACATTAATAAAGCGGTTGTAATTAATAATGTACAGTATTAATCACATGGCTTTTATGCATTCAGAATTACGATGCTCTTTCTTACTCATAACTGAAATTTCAAAATATGCACAAAGTTTGCAAAGCAAATGAAATACTGTTACGCAAAGTTATAAGAAAATTTTTAATTTTTACTCAAAGCTAAAAGCTAACTGTTTAATGCAAACCTGTTTACCTTCAGCGTCATTATCATTTCGCTATTGCATACTAAAAAACTTATTTAAGAAATATCAGAAACACATCAAATAGATATTTTTATGTGTTGTTAAGACAAAAATTTTTGTTTTCGCAAAAAATAGTTTTAATTAAAACACGAATTTTTAAAACACTAAAATATATTGTCTTAAATTTTTACAGTTATTATATCACGTAATTTAAAAGCTAATAACAATTTTTATGATGAACATCAAATTATAAGATAAAATTATAGAAAACTTTTATATGCAAAATCACAGATCAAAAAAGTTATTTATGCTAAGGACTCATAACTTTCCCAACGTCTATGAGCTAAAGGAATTTTAAAATCCAAAGCAAAACCTTCGACATATTGATATTTTCCTTCAAAATTATTGCTAAAACAAGCATAATTTATTTCTTAAACTTTAATTAATATTGAAGTTTCTATGCGCGATCAGTTTCAATGATAGATTTATATGTTTGATTGATATATTCTATGAAACAGCAGATTTATAATTAGTTGACAGATTATGGACTCAGTTTAAAACTTAAGTTCTAAATCGTTAGTTAAGCAAACATATAAATTTAGTAAGTAAGGCACTAAGTAGTGATTGAATATACTTCATATTTCTGAAATACCGATCCACATACAGTAACATTTAATAAACTACTGGAGACTCTATTAACTTTCCATCGATAGTAAAAATATTTTTATTAAAGTTGTCGATGACTCGTCAAATGTCAAACCGAAGCGAACCGCTCAAAATCTTTAAAAGTTTTAACCGAACTGAAAAACCGACAAACCGTCATCTAAAAATCATTGTTTATAAATCTTAATAATATGTAAAATTAGGTTATTTTCACAAAAATTTAATGAAATAATATTTTATACCGCCTACAAACTTATTAAGATCATAAAATAATGCGTATTTAATTTTTTTGAACAATATATAAATTTATCATTTTTCCTGCAATTTTTTATGATTGGCGGTTTAACTGCTGTTTTGATCTTATAGAATAAAGAAACCGAACCTCTTGTTTGACAAAGTTGTCGGTTAATACCGTGGTTAAATCGAACCGTCGATAACTTTAATTTTTATATTGTATTACCTTTAATTAGCTAACCACTGATTCCACGAACGTTCCACTATAACACAATTAAATATTTAATCACTATAAGGTACAAAAAATCAGAACATTGAGAAATTTACATATCTTGCGAGCAAATTCTGGAAGCAATTTTAACGTTAGTATTTTTTAAGCACGTAAATTTTAGTTTTGATTTTAATTAATCAAGGGTTGCAGCCCATGATTGTTTCTAAATCAATGGGTTGAAAAAAATATAGTCAAATAAAAAATTTACCTTCAAATTTCATAAAATATAGCTGGATTAACAAATTAAACATCACATGATAAATAGTTACACCTTTTAATTCTTGGTCATATAGTTTTTCTTAGATCTTATTAGTTATATCTAATTAAGATTGATTATATATTTTACTTAAATTTTTGTATAAGAATCCTGTTAAAAATAACCAGCACTATAAACATGTTCAACTATGACTTAATAACATAATACTTTTAATGTTTCAATGTTTTAATTAATTACATTATATGTACCAATTTTTATTCATTTTTGATTTAAATTTATATAAAGCACTAGTCGACCTCAAACTTATAAAAATTATTAACACTCCATATTCTCTTAACTCAGACGCGAAACAGTGTCAAAATAAGCTGTGTCTACTTTATATAGTGCATCAAGAAATTCACACATTAAAACATATAAATAGTAATTATAATTGTAATTTACTTATCTTATTTCGTAAAACTTACTTAATTCCAATCAAATTTATGTCCACAATTAACAATTGAGTACGCAATTTTGTATTAAATATCCATCAAATTTGACAAATTCACATAAGTTTTTACAAAGATAATGATTAAGCCTATTGTCTTGTATCGTGTGGTAAATATTGATTGAATCACATACAGTTAAATTAGATCTTAATTTATAATTAAACATTGAATTTCAATTAATTATTAAAATATAACCAATAATTTATTCAATAAAGTTAAATAATATATCTCAAAATAACCAGAGTTCGAACACAAAACAGTGAATATATTCTCAAAAAAATATCGACTTAAATATATTTAAATTTTATATCAAATATCAGTAAAATATATTGATTAACTAAAAAATAAATGGTAACTCATATATCGGTATATATATACTGCATAACTGTGTATTAACTTAAAAATATTGCTATTCTATACATTAAACAAAATTTATTTCTTTAAAATTTGTTTCATTTGTCGATTTTGATATTGTATGGTGTCTTCAGCTCTTTCCGCTTTCGACGTAATTCTATCTAACATCGAATTTTGTGACTCGATTTCACCGCCCAAACCGAGCGCCAAATTCTTCAGTCTTCCAACGCCCAAATCTATTTCGGTTAAATTTTGATCGAGTTGTCTATCTATTTGCACAGATCTGTTAACGTTTGGCGCGTGTTTCCCATCATTGTCGTCATCGAACGCAAAACCTCGTGTGTCGATACCCTTTCGGGCCATCATTGGATGATCATTACCATTGGTTTCTCGCTTTATTTGGTCAATAGTGGTCATGAGTTGACTATCATTTTTAATTGCTGGACGCGAACTAATACTGTTTGACTGCATTGCGTTAACAGCTGGCGGATCAGGAGTTCGCGAAAAATAGTTCTTGAGACCACCAAAAATGCTTTTCATGGAAGTCAAGTGTTTTTGACTCACTCTCATCATAGAGTTCATCGAATCCAACTTTAGCTCCGTATTATCCAATTGTTCCCTTTGACGAACCAAATCCTCTGCAGTACTCAAACCAACTTTTTCCGACTCGTAAACCAAACCGACAGCTATTCTCGAACTTTCGAGAGTGTTTTGCTCGATTCGGTGTCTTTCCTCTAATAACTGTCGCCGTCTCTGTTGCCAATCATTGTCATTTTGTTGGTTACCCAATAGATAACCAGACGAGCCATGAGTTGGATTATTTAGAAAAGACTCGTCGTCGATGTCGTCGTTTAACGTATTGTTGTAATTGTTTCGTGATATCGAATTATTGTGGTTATTATACATTATTACTTAATACTGAATTAATTGCAAACAAAACAATTATTATATTAAGAATGCGATACAAAAAAGAGGTGAACTAATTTATCTGACATATAATAAATGTATGAATAATAAGAAATGATTGCGATAACAATTAGACATCACATCACAGTACGTCACAACATATCATAACACGTCATACAACACCACGTGTTTCGACTATATTTTAATATTCGTAGACTAGTTTATGCATGTGTGTCACTCAACGAACACACGCGCGTTCGTGTCTGTCTGTCTGTGTGGTTGTGTTGGTGCATCAATACATACACAGTAATCTAACAAAAATCTTTATAATTTGTTTAAAAATACTGTAGATACTGTTCAAAAATCACACAAAATATTTATTTAATTTACAGTTGAAGTCATTAATTGGAAATTTAAGTTAGAATTTTTGTAGAGTAAAAATATTAATTAGTTTATTATATAATTTAATTTGCCTCACAAATTCTTTTTTTGTAAGATAAATCTTTTAGTATATTAAGCATGTAATTTAAACATTATTTGTTAAATATGTAGTAAAAGCCCCTCAATTCTTACCGACCCGAGTTTTTTATTATTTAAACTTAAAACCTTACCCGCGCCCATCGATAATAAGATTTAAATTCCATTCTAAAAGTTATTTCAGAACTGTAGCTGGTAAACCCCGGCGGACCTGCAAGCCAGCAACTCAAAAATTTTAAATGTAAAAATTAGATTAATATTTCTTACAAACCTTACAAATTATACTCTGTATGATATGGTTTTCTAGAAAGCACAGATACTGTAGACTAATGTTCGCTCACAATACGAAGATGCAAGCAGAGACTGCTCAATCAACTTATAAAAAAACCGTTAGGCTTTTATACATAAGTTGTAGGCGACTTCAAACACAAGTTGTTTAAAATAAAAAGAGATGTAACAAAATCATTTTTTTATTAAAAAGTATTCAACGGTCTCTGGATGCAAGTCTCAATAATTAAAGCTAATTATTTCTGACTAAATTAAAATTTAATAAGTAATTAACCCGAAGCTTCGATCTCTGTATTTTACTTTAAATTCGAAACATACCTTTATCTCATTTTGCAGTCATACAAAATCTACACATTATTTATAATTTAAATTTCAATATGAAGTGTTGTACTGAGCAAATATATAAACTTTATAGCAATTTTCTAACCATCCTCTTAAGCTTCAAAATTTGTAAATTTATTTGTGAATTTGTAAATTCAGTTTTTATTTCAATATTTCGGTAAATCCACTCAGTTTTATGGCTTTTAATCTACTCTTCAACATTTTATGCTTTTTCTTCGAACTAGACATAATAAATCTTAATTTCAAATAAATAAATTTTTAATAATTGCGATTTTTTTTAATAATTTGATAATAAATTTAGTATTTAATTTAATTAATTAAGTTCTCCTTCATTTGCATTTTAAAAATTTCCTATTTCTTAATTTAGGTATAAATGCAAACTCTTTTTATGTGCAAAAGTCTAAGTCTATCTACGCTTATATTTCAAGTTGACTTTTGAGTAATCAGTCGAAGTTAAATTTAGTTTTCTTAACTTATTATGCAATCTATTAGATTATTTTAATACAGTATTTACTTATAGCTAACGCACTGATAAAAATAATAAGTTAGATAATTAAGTGAATATTTAAGAAAAATAAAGACATTTTAAAATCAAATCTTTGCTTAATTTAAGCTTTTGTCTGAAAAATTTTGACTTTAAGTTGCTATGAATTTTCTCAACTGTTTTCTAAATGTTTCAATTTCTAGAAATTTCAATCTTTAACCCTAACCCTAAATTATAACGAAATAATTACTTTGAATTTTACAAATATATTCAATTTGTATTTAATAAAATGAAAAAAAGATTATCTAACAATTTTGCATTTTGTATAATTACGTACATTACTTATTAACGAACACGCAATCATTACAGACTACTGTAACAGTATAAGTCTTAGTCTAACCGTTTGAATCGAGCGATACATTGTATATAATAGATGTTTGTATGGAATACTCGTTTTATTTATTTATGTTTCAGTTATCATTCACTCAACTCTTCATTTTTATTTAATTCATCGCCAATTATTTAATTTCAGTTATTCCTAATTTTTTCATTAATCAATTCACGAATAAATGTAATATAAATGATTGTAATATGTTTGAGTAATATCTTACTATGATATATCGATAGTGTGACACAACAACACCACAACACAACACACAATGACATCGACTGCATCAACGCTGACACCGCTGGCCATGAGGTCACGTGCGGTACCGCTAAGACCGCAGAGACCGCGACAGCTCAACACATCCACGTTGTCTGGCATGAAATGCAATGTCGACATGGATCGCATCTGTCGTAACGACAACTTCGACGCCGCGAGCATACCTCAGATGAGCGCACAGCCCATTCATTACTTGCAAAATCAGTTGAGTTTGGATGACATGGAAGTGAGATCATGTAAGTCATACATTCATGTATCATTCAGTTTTGAATGTTACGCATCACGTGATCGTGATAATGAGTTTTATTACCAAATTATTGTTAATTTTTATTAAAAAAGTAAATTACAACAATGAAAACAGTTTAGAAGTAGTTATTTTGGCAAATAAATCAAAACTTAGATTAAAGGGAAATAAAAAAAAGTAACTTTCGATATTTTATTCAAAATTAATTTACGATAAATATTTATAACTTATCGCGATATAATAATGGTTTAAAATTTAAAAAGTTAAAACAATGGGGGAATTGTATGTCTGGCTCTTGTTGTTTCCACACCTGGTGCTGGTGTCACGGGATTAGCAGTGGTTACTGTGGTTGCAGTTGGCGTTATAGTCGGCACATTAGTAGTGACTGTTGTGCTGTTGGTTACAGTGGATTGTGTTGTGGTTGTTGTTGTCGTGCCATTAGTTACTGTTGATGTGGGCTTCGTTACTGTTGATTGAATTGAATCGGCAAATACACAATTTTTGATACCTTCATCAAACACAAGAGGATCAGCGCACGTAAATTTATAAGCTTTTCCTTCCACGCAATCATAAAATATATGGGGATTCGTTGGGTCCGTAAAATAACCATTTGGTTGCGGACATACGAAGTTTAAAATGGCTGATGTTTGCGCAACAGTCGTCGAATTAGTTGAAATTGTCGTTATCGTTGAATTAGTAGAAGCATTCGATGTGCTCGATGTCACAACGCTTGTTGGCGTCACATTGGTTTGATCAGGTGTTTCTGCATTGACGCAAACCGTGACGTTTGTATCAAACACGAGATCACTTGGACACACAAATTCATACAGCCTTCCTTCAACGCATTCATAAAATTTATGTGGATTCGTGGGATCTCTGAACCAACCATTCGGTTGTGGACACTCGAATGCTTTACAAATCCCTATGCATTTAATAATTTTTTAAAAAAATATTTTTCGAAGATTATAAATCTAACAAACTTACCGATTGATAAAATAGTCAGTAAATAAATTAAGTGTATTTTCATTTTGATCTTCTAAATACAGTAATGCCTAATATTAAAAATACATTTATGGAGTTGTTTGTCATTTTATGCTAAATAATCGCTGCAAAATCATAACAAATGCTTTTTCTCACGAGATTCTGATAGTTTTTTATATGGCACTAGAATATGCAGAATAAAATTTTCATATTGCATAACTATTGCTTAATTTAAGATTAGATGATTAATTGTCACGTATTGCTAATGATTTTAATTCAATTTTAAAATATCATAGATATGCCAAAGATATGCTATGGTATTAACTATGAGTGCAATTTTCTGAGAATATTTTATATTCTTTAGAAATGACTTATTAAACATATACAGTAACCAAACTCATTTGTTGCATCACATATACATAAACAATACCTTTAGTCAAATTCCGGGAAAACTGGTACTCCGTGTCAAACAAGACTAAACCATTCGTCACCCATTGAACCATTTGATTAAATCATAATAGATTTCATGAGTTAAAACGCATAGCTCTTATAAATAATTCGATTTTAAAATATTAAGAAAGTTGTTTTAAATTAAACATAAATTGAGATAATATTATTTTATTTAAATTTGATTAAAGATGTGTTGAAACTATTAGAAGATCTTGAATCGAATATTAATAACGATAATTATGGAAATGGAACGCATAACTTGATAATCAATATTTGCGTATATCTCAAACAACACGGCAGTCGTCTGGAAGAGGATAACACATTCAAAGAACAAATTGATACTTACTTCAATCTATTACGTAATATATTGCGTAATTCTAAACTTTCGAGGCTTTCGCGCGCATATATATTGGAAGTGATTGAGTTGCGAGCATCCAATTGGCGCTCCAATGATGATCTTAACATCTATTATCAAACAAAAATTGGTGAATTGGAAGCTAATGAGTCATTCTCTGCGTCATGCGATTTGATGGGTGGACTTAAACAATCTCAATCTTCTGGTTCATTAATATCGTCATCACCTGTTGGCCATGATATTGTTAAGTCTTCGGGCAAATTTATGAGACCCACTAAAGTTCCTGGTAAAACATTTTTAAAGGATGAGGTCGTTATTCGCAACAATGATTCTGGAAAAGGTATTACGTCTCATAACAATCATCGATTATATTCTTTAAGGTTTAATCGTTTAAATCATTATTTTTCACCAGTGAATATTCTGTATATGAGTAATTTACGTGAAACTAAATATAATTCTTAATAAATTAGTAAATAGTTCTTTAGCGTGTTATTGAAGGGTACGGATAGTTGAAAGCCATACAAATTTTTAAAACAATGAATTACAAGCTCAAAATATCGCCTAAAGCCGATGAATCGTTTATTAGAAATTAGGAATTTTTGTAAATTAATTTCACTCAAACCATACGTTCATTTACAATATTTCTAAATTCACTGAAAATGAAAATCTATTTTTTCCACAAAGTAATGGGCATTAAAGGACGTCGAGTTCATATGATTGAGGAAATGAGTGATACAGTCATCTCTTTTCAAAGAGGTCTGAAGGGATTAAATACTAAACTGTTTGAGTAAACATTTGCTTTGAGAATGTTTTTATAATTAGATGTCATTAATAAAATTGCTGTCTATTGTATTAAATGCATGTTGAATTTCAATGTTAACGTCGTTTAAGTTGCGCAGCATTATTAAAAACACAACAAATAAATAGCTTAAAACAAATTGCTCTCATATTTTAACGAATACTCTGCACTTATTGGAAATTGTTTGGACATTGTTT
>JAQIVF010000264.1:0-26966 GCA_034698365.1 Steganacarus magnus
CCCCTTCTATTAAAGTTGTAGCTGTTCCACATCCGTCAAAACTGACCGAATGGCATAAAATTTTTAAAAATAATTTATTACAAAGTTTATTTAATTAACATTAAAAATATTGAAAATAACCGTTTTTTAAAATGTTATTTTTATTAGCATTAATAACGAGGTCTACTCTTACTATCACGCTATCATATTACAAACACGTTTAATTGTTGCAAATACTAGTTAACAACAAATCACATAATTATGCCTACATTCTCGCTGATCGCGCGACTAACTTTGATCAATTTGCTTATATTGCCATTTGGCAATAGTATTGAGTGGAACAATGTGGCGCAATATATTAGTCAGTTTAGCGGATATGTGACCAAATATGTCGATATGCTGTTCAATCGGGTGGACCCGTGGGCCGATAGTATTATAGAAATGGCCGCACAAGAGGAATGCGAGTATACCTGCAGTTATGGCACAAAATCGATTCAAAACTTGGCTTATCAGCACCAGCCGATTGGTTGCCTAAGTTTTGGCTTAAAAATAGAAGAAATTTATCTGCCCATCAATGTTATGGCGCAGTGTTGCGATAAACACCAGTTGTGTTACCATAAGTGTCGCAGCGATAAGAATGAATGCGACCGAGAGTTTGGCAAATGCCTTATGGCTAAGTGTAAGAAGAAGCACAAGGATTATCTGCCGCGTAAAGGTTGCGAGACATCCGCCAAGTTTCTTATGATTGGAGCGTTCGCTTTTGGGTGCAAAACGTATAAAGATAGTCAAAAAAGAGCATGCGTTTGTATTGGTAACGATGAGCTTTAAATTCAATTTTTTATCAATAAAACCCTTAAAAAAATATTTTTTTTTAAATAAGCGTAAAACTTATAATTTATATTTTATTATAACCAAAAATTATATTTGATTCTTAATTGCATTGCGCGCACACGTGCGCCAACTAAGTTCTCAATATGGTTGAAGAAATTTAATCGTTACTATTTAACAAATTAAAACTAGAATAAAAATTATATTGCATAAAAAAAATGATATGTAACACGATATGCGGAAAACTTTTAACTTTTTAAACACTTTTCTTAACTCTCCGACTTATATTAATAGTTTATTGCCGGTTGAATTGATGTCACTTTTATTTTGTCCTCAATTTCTAAATAAAGTGACTTTTATTTTATGTTAAAAGCTTCTGTCATGGTTTGAGTAAAATTGTAATTCTTCGCAAACGAGTTCATTGCGCCGAATATAATCGATTGTATAATCAATTTTCTGATCAAATAATTAAATTCCAGTCACTGGACTCAACGGCGAAATGCGAGTATCCGTTAAAATCAAGACTATATTCCAAATCGAGCTCCGATTTGCGCAATAAGTCTATGACTTTTGAGTTCACGTAAAATCCGACGTCTTTTGCGAGAAAAAAATCAAAATGAGACCACTTTGGATCCATTATTAGAGTTTCGCCGAGTAATGGACCTAAAAATATTTTGTGCACAAAAAATAACGTATATGTCATTGAATGCGCTTAATTAATATTTTAATTATTTTCTAACCTTTAAGAGATTTTTTCAGCCTTTGAACGTCTTTAATGTCAGCAATCGCGTCGTTGAGGCCATAAAATATCGCTACACGTTTAGCATTAATACGACGAAGCGGGTATTGAGGCGGCTTAGTCTCACCATATACTATTATATTTCTTTGTTCGCCATAATCGAAGCGTTGAAATCGACCGGTTTTAGCAATTTGAGCGTAATGTGCGAGAACTACGGTGGACACGCCTGTGGGAAATTTAGACGCAAATGCGCCGATTCTTTCCTAAGAAAAGTTTTCAAATAACTTTTACTCAGACTTTTTTATCCAAAAAAATTTGCAAAATTCATACAAAATCGAGTTGAAAAGGATTAAAGCCAGTTACGAGACCGAGCAATGATCCACAAATGTATCTGAAACTCTTGTCACGACAAAGTATTCCTTGCAGTAATAATTGAATTTGAATCGGAGTTAAAATACCAATGGGTATCTCTCTGTGCGAAGAAATTTTAAATTCGAATCGCATTATGTTTTTACTTTAACAGAAATAATAAACTGCATAACGGCATCATCACCTAAATAATGGATGAAGAAATGATAAGTCTCTCACTGGTATTCCATACGTGTTACTGAGAAACACTACCGGAGCCAACGCTATAAACGGATTGATTATTCGTGAGTATTGCGGTTTCCACGATAATAGCGCGAACATTACGAAACTGCCCTGAGAATGCCCGATATATCCGAGTGAGTCTTAAACGAAAATTTCAACATCATTTAATTTAATTTCTAATTCGTAGCGAATAATGTTTTTGGAAGCGTTTGATTTTCGCGTTGATACCTCTGTGTGTTACTTTCAGTATGTATTGTATCATAGACGGCAAATCATAGAGTGCTATCTCATCCAACGAAAAATTCCAGTACGCTTTGTCTTAACAAGAATTAAAATTTATAAATTAAGGTATAATTTAAGGTTTAATCATAAAATTTAGAAATTTTGTATTTACAAGGGATTTTTGATAAGCTGATATAAAATGGTTAGTTTCATGTTATTGTTTTACACAATGCCTCTAAATGTAATGAATATTCCCTTGTGATCATCAATCATAAGGTAATAAAGTTTTAAGTTTGAAAGATTTAAGAATTTTTTTTTTACTTAATAAGAAACAAAATAAAAATGTTTTTATATTCTCTTTTGTATTGAGGTCTGCGGATAGGAAATTATAAAAATAAAAATCGATGTTTATCTACCGTGAAACGAGTTAAATTTTTTGTAAAATTTGAATAATAGTGCATTAATAAGTTAAAATAGCATTATTTTCCCAAATTTTCTAAAAAAAATTTCAATTTCCTTCATATAAATTTTGATATTAAGCCAAATTTTTGACATTAATTTAAATACGGATATATATGAAACAGGAAACACTGACCAAAAAAAGTATTACCGTACTGTAAAAACACTTAAATATAATACTTTTTTGTTGTTCACTAAATAGCAACAATTTGAGTAATTTATGTATGGGAAACTAGTTTCATAATAACTTAATCATAATGTTAAGCGTTAATGAATCAAAATTTAAAAACTAAGTAATCTATACAGTAGTGTCTGAAGTGGCAGTAGTATACGGCTCGTATGCTGTGATAATATTTGTGTAATACTGTCAACTGTACAGTAAGTTATATCAATTCATAATTATTATGTATAAATAAAACTACAAATAAAAACGACTTATAATAATTTCTAAAATAAAACAATTTTTTAAGTTATTATTAATTTTTGTAATTGCAATTATAATAATTATTTGCAAAAACTAATACCAAGTATTAAATAACATTTCAAAAACCACTATACCTTTATAATTAAGATGCGTATGATTCATCGAATAAGTATTTCCTCTACAGTTTCCGAGCCAAACATCATAACCAAACTGAGATAATACAAACGCTAACGAACCGCCAATCGCTACCTTTTTTCCATTCAGTTCTCTGAAAGCGATTGGACTCCGATAACGATCTTCAATGTAGTTTCCACTACTATCTAAAACCCCGGGAGAGTTTAAAAGATAATCGGTACTCGAAGCTAGAATGCCATGTACTAATAACAATGGCTTCTTGTAATGCTTTCTATGGATGTGTGGATTAACAATTCTATGCAGTGTTAATACATAACCATCTGGTGTCACCACAATATGTTCTTCCGGAATAAAACCGCGCGATCGTATGATTTGCATCTGAGATGAAATCGATTTAAATTATGATTAACTAGTTTTAATCGGTTCAATAATTCGAGCGGAATGCGAAAAAAAACTAAGTAAAAATAATTTAATAGATTAAATAGATGTATAATAGATTAGATAATTTTAAAATAGAAGCCTTATTTAAGTGTGGAGTGAGTTTTTGAGACCTCAAAAAAAAATAAATTTTAATTCAAGATTAATTATATTACTGTGGCATTAGTACTCATACTATGCGAAAGTAAATAATGAATTCAACCGCAATACATTTTTATGAACATTTTTATTTTTAGCATTAACTTATTCTATGCGATGGTAATAAACTTGTTTAGGTATCATAAATAAACTGTAAATTATTAAGCAGTTTGAGAATGCGATGTTTAGTAAAATTTTGGAAAAATATCAAGGATTTACAACAACAAAAATTACATAATGTTTCTGAACAAGACTAAAACCAAACAAATTTTACAAAACAATAAGAAAAAATTTAATCTTTTTAAATAAGCAAGTTTTTGTTTTTTCCTCCTAAGATTTATAACATAATATAGTGGTCACGAAGTTTTTAGTTTCATACAGTTTCTAAAACAGTATACGTATATATATAAAGACAAAAAGTAATATATGTATATTATATTATATTTCTTGCGAGTTAATTACTTTTTGTGGATGATTTTGTAAAAAGAAAAAGTCATAAAACAATGCATAAATTGATTATGAAATACTGCTGCATATCGATGTAAATTTTGATTCTATAAGCAGATCCAAACTATTTTTAGAACCCAGCATATATTTCACAATCCTTGTCTATCAGCATTAAAGACTATAGGAAAATTAATTTCTAAACTCAAGATATTAACAATCTAGAAAATAAGCTCTTAATGACGTATCTTTATTATTTTATTTAATTGTAATAGTAATGTATTTAATGAAAAATTATGCACTATTTAACCAAATTATAAAATGATAAATTTTAGTGAATTGTTGTGAAATGCGTTAAACATACCGTATATTTATTTTAATTTATACGTAGAGTATCAAAAGAAATTTAAATAAATACATTATTAAAATTAATAGTATTAAGAAACTGTGGAATTAAGTAAAACCTGATTCAATTGATTAAAGTGAATGAAATGATCATTTTGAATAAGTCAACGGTCATCAACAATGTGTCGTTTTAAACATTATAAATTAGAATTTTTTACTAAAAATTTCTTAGGTTTGGTATTAACCCAGTCAACTAACGAGTCATATAGAAAATTTATGAACATTTAAGAAATTATTTAGTTTGAATTTTCATAGTCACAAGATTAGAGTTTAATTAAGGTTGTATATCTTATAATTATTTAATTAAAAAAACAAAATCCAACCACTAATTTTTATTTTGCGCCTGGATTGATGTAATTGACGTGTTAATACCCCATATACTGTACTTTAGAATGACTCAAGTTTGTAAAATAAGTTTTACAAGTTTTTTAAATTTATAATTTGTTTGTTATTGAATTTCTGCGTCCGCCACTAAATAAGTAAACAACGCTTATTTTGACAGTACTGGCGCGACTAAATGATGCAACACATACAGTATTGTATTGTTAATCACTGTTTAAAACTTATTTTTAAAAGATTTTATTGAATAAGCTGCGCTTTTGATCGGACACTTTCAATGAAATAAATGATTTATATGAAAAAATAGATTATTTCAACAGGTGGAACAAAGGGGTGGGTTAACATAAATTTATCAAATTTTATCGTTTTAAAAACTTTGTTGCACTGATAAAAATTTTCAAGAAATGAAAATGAAAGAAAAATTAATTCTATTTTTAACATTATTTCATTTATAAGTTTCAAATATCTTAATAATATTTTTAAGGCTTATGCCACATACATTATAGAATACATAACTTTTTAATTTTCTACTGAACTTTTTACGTTTTGCAAGTATACATACGGACAGACATGCGTAAATCCATAAGCTTGACTTTTTTAAATAAATAGCTAAGAATAATATTTAAAAAAATTACCGCATCTCTGAATTGGTCGCGATCTTGTTCGACGAAAATGCCGCAAACGTATACATTATTCCAATTAAACAAAATATCTATTACTAAAGTAATACTTGCTATAAATTTTGTATATTCCATAACACGCAGAAAAATGCAGGCGAACTCTTTGGAACGTTAAGAAACATCGAGATTGAATTATGATTTCACTATTCATTCGCTAATAAAGTAATAAAGTGATAAAATGAAACGAAAACGAATTATAAAGCGGATAGTTATGCGCCAAACACACATACACACACACACACAGAAGCGTAATACACTTTTATAGTATTTGATAATAAACTGACTGAAGTTTAAATAAATATTCTACATTAAAGTGTTGGTTCGGAACTATTAAATTTTTAACTAAATAAGATCAAGGATTTATAAGTAAGAAACGCCCAGTGTTTTATCAGTCAATGTTAGTAAAATTTTAATTAAATCTAATAATTAAAAGATTAGTTTTCTGAGTTGGAAATAAAAGTTCCGCCACTTTATCACACTTTGATGTCCCAAATATAAAAGGAGAAACTTGTGAAGTAACTTTCAGAAATTGTTTTTATTAGTTTTGATGCGAGAATGTGATGCGCAAACTATTTTTAATCGTTTTGGCTGATAGGCTTAACAAAAAAAAATTATGAGGACATTAACATTGAAAGTTTCAATTATACTTCCAACGTTTTTTTTATGCTTTTAACATATATAAAGCAAATGTGATTTGTGACCTATATTTTCCAAAATATTTACAAATATTTATGAATTAATAAAAAATAAATAAAATGATTGAAAGCTTTAATTATTAACTCTTCTATTAATTTAACTCTGATCTGAATAAATTAACTATAAATAAATTTCAATGATACACAATTGAATAAAAAATGATTGACAATAATTTGTTCAGTATTTCTTTCACTGAAAGAATACATACTGTGAATGCAACTAAATTTTTTAATAATAATAATCAAAATTTAATTATTCAAAAAATGTGTGGTTAACAGACACCCAAAAGAAATTGGAGAAAAATATTGGCCTCAATCGTATGAGTTTTGACCTCATCCACCAATTTTGAAATATTCCGAAAGCAAGCTTCCGTTAGATAATAGTATTATAGGATAACTAGAGAAATGGTTTAAAAGTTTCATATTTTCAATTTTCATGCTTTATTGCGCACTTCAATTTTTTAAATTTTTTCCCTGTTTTTCAGACATTTTTAAGACAATTTTTTATTTTAACTACAAATTCATTAGCATTGTTTCAAACTGGTTAAGACTGAGGTGTATTTATTCTTCACTATTTTATTAAGTTAATATTATGATATATTATGTGGTGATTGCTGACGAGATCAAAGAACAAAGAGATCGCGTCAACGCTGTCTTAACCAGTTTGAAACTATGCTCACACTGTTTCACTGATTGATAATTCAAAATACAAATGTGTATTTAGGGTCCAAATATAGTCGCGATTTATTTAGTAATTATATATGGCATAAACAGTAGCGTTGCATATTAACGAATCCTGTAATACAAAACAATAAATTGTACCGTTAGATACAATTAATGATTAAGTTCTAGTGTAATCGTGGCTTAATTCGTACCGTTATTATTGTTTCGGTCACGTAATTATCAGTATCACAATCCCAGAAACATCTGCTCGCTATTCTGCACAAAAATTCATATTTTGCTCGTTATGTCTCAAATCAATTAATAAATATTTTACTTCACTCCTTGTCCTCTTTGTTCGCCGATAAACATGTGCACAATGAACTTATACTTTTCAAGATTTAGTTCTAACATGAAAGGTAAGAAAATATATAAAATCATATTAATAAAGATAACAAAAATGTGATTAATAATGCGATACCCTTTAACTTTTGTAAGAGAATGTCGGATAATTGTTTGGTCATAATAGACGCCTCATTCGCTTTATACTCTCTAGAACTCAATTCCTCGTTCAATACGTATTTAATTAACTGCTTAACGGACTGCGGTTTAAATCTAAATATTTACGCATCGAAACAAAACAAAGAGAAAACCAAAACAATATTTTTCATTAAATTCCGTTTTGTTATTGACATTCATAACTTCAACATTAATTACTTATTCTCAGCGGTGGGACGAATATTATACGAACCGAAAGTAAACTTAGACATTATTATTAACTAATATTTATTACACACTCGTTATTACATTTCATAGTAAATATCTTTTCAGTATTAAGATTAAATAAAAATTACAACAAAACCGCGCACACAATTATCTATTTGCGTTTACGGTTTTTCGTGCGTAGGTTTTATAAAAAAAAGAAGAAAATTTAATAATTATGATGATTGTGACAATAATAATAACAAAACAAAGTGGTAGTCAATGGCAACGCAGACATAATACTGTGCTGTTTACTGATATTTCTGATACTGCGATGGTGTGAGTGTCTTCATAGTGAACGCGTGTATTCTCTTCATCTCTTCGGCGAGCGTTGCGTTCACCATACGGTGTCTCTGCAACAGCAGAACGCCGTCGAACTTCGGCGACACAATTGTTGCGTTAAATTTGGCGCCACAACCGTCTGATACGTCTTCGATCTCCTGTTTTATGTATGCAGTTGTGTGAGAATAATTAATCAGTGGCAGTAAACGGATTAATAATTGTATGGATAGTTAAGACAATAATCGAAAATTGATTTTACCAGAAAAGTGGTGTCCAAACTACTCTTTAATTTGTCGGTCAAATACTTAACGGTTATTCCCGTTTCGGTCATTGTTTATGAATAAAGTAATTACTTAATGGATTATTTGACGCAATCAATAATATTAATAATAATAATAATAATAATTCGTTTAAATCACACAATTACTTATAGCGGACAGGCGTTTATAATATATTGAAACATACAAACAAAGGCACACTACTGTAACAGTACAATAATACGAATATTGCGCACAAATTACGTTTTGTAATTATCAAATTATTTAACAAAAGTTTTGCGAAAAGTTTTTGAAGTTTAGTTTACGGTACTTGTCGTAAATAAACTTAACTTTCTGTACATAGACTTTAGCGATCATAAAGTTTAGAAATTATTCAAATTAGAATTAAACTACTAATAGTAAACGCCGAACAATTACAGAATTAAACTTTGATTTAATTTATAACTAAATGAAATTTTTTTAATTTAAAATTATTTTAAAATATTTTCTGGATTCCGAATGAAAAATAGTAAAACAAAAATACTAAAATTAAATTCACTGGTTTTATTTTTAGCTATAGACTAACAAAAACACTCTAATATTACTTTATCAAAATAATTAACACTAATTTATTGATTACAATATAACTAGATTTAATGCAAATTTATGCGAAAAAAGTTAAATAGTAACAGAATTTGATGTCATGGTAATGGTGTTGTGTTGTAAACCATTAATTAATTAACATTAATTTAACATTAATATAATGATAATATACTTATTACGTATAAATATTTATATTTAAGTTTATTTTTTAATAGATGTGTGATGAAAAAAAGTGCGATGTTTTTCAAATTAAAATAAATTTCGAGTTTTGTCTTTTAATAAATTGTTCAAAAATTGATTATTATTATTATAGAGTGTTTTACAATCATTTATGATTATAATCAAAATTCGTGTATTATTATTAAACTTAATAAAAAATGCGCTTTAATTGCGAACAAACAACAAATACAACATTAGATATATTTATATATTATTTATTTTCACAACAATTTTAAGCCTATATCCGCAGATAGCTCTGCTTTTTTTTGTAATAAAAGACTTTCTCTTGGGTCCCATAATTAGTTAAAAATAAATAAAATAATCGAGTGAAACAACAAATTACAACTGGAAATATTTTTAATTGAAAAATTTGTAATTTTTTATTTTAATTGTAATTTTAAATAATATGAAAAAATAAATTTGTTTTGAGATGACATCTAAAATTTTTATTTATTAAATTATCAATTATTAGCGTGTTATGAATTAATGGTGTGCTGATTGTACTTTAGCAACAAACGTTATATGTATTTTTTTACGTGTTATGTTTCAAGTTTATATATAATATAACGGAAAAAAAATATTTTAAATTTATTTTTTTAAAAAAACACAAACTCATAATTTAAAATGGATGAGAACAATATTTAGCTCGAAAAATTAACGCGTGACCAAATCACGTTAACTCTTAATTTTTTTATGAATAAAATTATAACTGTTATTAGACTTTCATTCAAACTCCCATTTAGACGATTTGTTTTTTTAGTGGTGCTACGGATCAGTCGTCATAAATCGATCGCAGCATATCAGAATCGGTGATGATTTGTATTGGATATAATCTCGATTTTGAGCCAATCTGCAATTAAATGGGTTTTAGAATATTAATTTAAAAAAGAAAATTCAGTTAATATGCTGTTAAATTTTTTATTATAAATGATTTTTATGACTAAATATCTTTATTTAATCATAAAAATTGACTTATAAGTTCCTTTTAACTTTTAATTATAAAAATAATTACATGTCATAACAAATATAAAACGCAAAAGTTAGACTAAAACATTTAAGTTACCGATCCGTAAATAGACCGATCAGCAAAAAAAAACGAGTAGCTTTGAAATTCATGTCTTCACACATTAACGTTATTTAAATCTACAGTTAACCATCTAAACCTCATACGCCTACTCATTGGCATTTATTTAACTTAGATATTGTTATTAAGCTCAGATTATTTCGTTGTTACTTAGTATTCATGAACAATAATGTTATATCGCAGTAATACGTTAGTTATCTGGTATCAGCTTTCCAATGATTTTGTGGTAAATCACTTGTCATCATCATTTCACAAAACACATAATGTTTCTCATAATAATGTTTCTGTGAATATTTATTGTGCATGCATTTAATATTACCATTTAATGGTGGAAATTATTTAATAGAACATTCGATATCAATTGTTTAGAAATTAAAACACAAATCTTTAAATTTACTGAAACTTTTAAAAAGTTTTTATCGATAAATTATTCGAGTAAATACTGTATTACAGTAGTAAATATAAAATTTTCATTAACTTTGCGTTTGAAAACATAAACGCGAAAAGTTTGTCTCTCTTATGAATAGTTTGTTTAATTACTTCAATTAATTAAAAATATTATTTATTCAACTAATTAATGTGTCTGCACTTATATCAACCATAATTTCTTTCTGAACAATTTAACATAAATGCGCTGAATCGGCAACAAAAAAAAATGTTTTTCCTCTGTTTTATTCGTTTCTGTCTACTATCAGATTATTCCCAATAGTTAAATGCAATTAAACATAAGGCAATAAAATACATAAAAATAAAAACACACACACGAGTGAAAAAACAATAAAAAAAACCGCCCACTGTTGCGTCCAAACAAATATCGCATTAAATGTTACTGATAATTGCGATTATCAGCGCAGGTATCATAAAACTTTTCAAATTGCTTATGATCTCAATCACACTTTTATGCTGTAAATAATAATGATGGATCAAATTAGTTTACTAAGCACTCTCTGCCTGTTATATATCATTATTTTTTTCTGCTTAGTATAGAAAATAAAAAGTTATTGTGGTCTTTCCTGAGAAATATAAGAAGCATTTTTTTGTAGTGATTTTCGACAAGTGTGACGTAAGTTACAGCGCATACAACTTATTATAATTAAATAATTTGATTGTCTCTATTATTTCCTCTAATTATGTCATAAATAAGTACAGAACAACAGTGAAATTAGAGCAGAATTGAATGCCAAATAAAATTCGATATGGAAATAACACTTTGAATAAAATTGAATTTTGGCATTACTTGCGTATTCATCGAAAACGCATTAATAATAATGTTGATAATACTACTGTAATAATTTTACAATGAATATTCGTATTGATAAATTAATTTCTATCAAAGATCACTTTAACTAAACTATCAATTTATAGTATTATTTTGGCGTGCGTTTGTTTTACAGGTGGCATAAACTCTTTAATGTTTCACTCGTATACATTTCACTGGTGTTTTTTTTAATCATAATACCAGTGCATTAATAAATAATATAATAGCTTTTTCCTGCGCGATATTAATGATGATAGAGATAATATATTTATCTGGCATATAGTCTACTGCTGTTTGAATTAGGCTTAATATAACTGACCGAATCATTATCATGTAACAAAAAGCTGAACGAAAAGGTAAATAAAATATATTGTAAACCTTCTTATAAATTAGTTTTCTCTTTAGTAAAAATATATTTTCAGTATCAAAGAAACTTTATTATTATCACAATCAACAGGAATATAAGATCATTTAATACAAATATATTAATAAAAGTTAAAGAAAGTTAAGTCAAGCAGACAAGCCTACTGAAGCATTAACTAACGGAGGAGTTTCTAACCGTAAGGTGTGGTGCGGTCTAATCGAAAAATTGAGTCAATTTTCAGGTGATGAACACTAATTCTTAGCTACAGGTTATATTCTCTACTGGAAACTAGAGCTTTAGCTATGAATACTTGCTGAGTTAATTAGTGTCTACTTTTTTTGGTAAAAGATATATTAATAATAATTTGATAAATGAAATTACTCTGTGTTACTTTTAACTAAAACAAGAACCGAACATTCATAGCTCACTTTTTATAATTTATTTCGATGATACACATTCGATAGTATCTTTTAATATTTAAGCACTATCTTTTAATATGACACTACCACTACTATAGTTCTACAAACACATTAACGGACATAATGTCAAATTTATAAGCTCTGCTTTTCGAACATAAAAGTGAGCTAAAAAATTAAATATTATTGTTTTTTAAAAACTTTTGAATTAAGCGACGAAAAACTTGCTCATAACTCAATTTGTAAAATAAAGATAAATTGCCTTTTGCTCTCGTAGACGTGTTTAATCATTTTATATTGAATTATTACTAATAGACTAATCTTCACTTTCTAGTTATTAAAAAAATTTAAAAAAAAACTAAAAACTTTTTTTAATACCATATTATTCCTTGATCTCACTTTTCGCGATTCTAATGCGTGCTCGCTTCGCTTCTTTTTGTGTTTTTGCAGCGATAGTTTAATTGGTATTAACGATTCGTCTCCATTAGCGGGAATGTCTCGCTGCTCATCAGACAGTTCTTGTTTTAATCTGAAATTATTTTTTGATTTTTTTTGTTTGAAAAAATATTTTTCATAGAAATTAGACTAATACGTAGTAGTAAATTGAAATTGATAGTAAAACGTGCGTGTTTTTTTGTATAATTCCTGTTTTTGATATTAAATAAAGTATTAAAGCTGTTTGTTTATTTTGGTGAAAAAAAAACTGATAATGGTTTTGTCACATTAATCCACTGAATCTCATACAAAAGTAGTCTCACCTTTCGATAGTGTAATCATTTGATGTTTGAGGCCACGATCTTTTAGCGCTTACGCCTCTGCACGTCGGAGCGAATACAAATCGTCTGTTGTAGACGTAACGGAAAAAAAACAAAACAAAAATATGTATTTAGAATATGAATTTATTAATTTTAAAATCTAATTTTAAAATTTCGATTAAATTTTGCGAATTTTTTTGTTGCGCAGAAATTTTATTTTTTGGGTTCGTTAATCTATAAAATACTATGAATTTATTCCGTTATTTCGGATCAAAGAGAAAAGTTACACATATAAATGTTACACATTCGTGCCGCTAATCTAATAAAATAATTTAAAACAAATGACACAAAACAATTGAGTGCGTGCATGAAGTGGTTTCCAGTGCGGAAAAGCGATGCCAAAAATTTTCAATATAATTAACACAAATGTAATTTAGTTTAATTAATTTCTGCGAATGCAAAGTAAATGTTTATATAACCCATGCATAATCTTATTTTGATTAATATCACATTCGGGTTATACTGTGTAGAGTTTCGTGCAACATTTAAATTAAAAATGTTTTGAGTGGTGGACACATTGCTGTTGCTGTTTCGCGCGCATAGTAAATGCAAATTATATGAATTTGATATTCATATCTGTCATTTAAAGCGCACTTTATCAACAACGAGCCCAAATGGCAAATTGCGCAATAAACTTAGATACAGATATTAAGAAAAAATTTAATTAAAAACTTTTCTTTCACTTTTAGGACTAAATTTTTCGGTTTTAAGTATTCACTTATATTGACCAATATTTCACAGCAGTATATGATAATTATTCAAATAATGACTTCTTTTGATACTTTATTTTAGAGATTATGCGACTAACTTAGTATGAGTTGATAATAGCGGCATAATTACAACATAAGATAGATAATTGTATTACGATAGTATTTTATCAAAATGAAAATTAATCCACACTAGATTTTAATAAAATATTAGTACCGTAATTGTGTGTTTCTGTTGTTTTTTTTTGCTGCATATAAGCTTTAGGCTAAAATAAACTAATGACACATAAAATATGTCGTACGAAACAGTAGGTTTAGCTTAATTTAATTATTTTATTTACATTTTAATTTCATTGAGTTTAAGTAATTTCGCAAATAAAAAGGTGAATTTGTTGAACTCAAAGCTGGGTTACAGCAACAAAAAAAACAGAAATTCAATAATAGTAATATGTTGCGGTAATTAGCGTGATGTAAGTTTTGTAAAATTAAAAGTTATCATTAAGGAATTATCATTAAACACTATTTACTGATTTAGACAATCAATTTTAATGAGTTGTGTTTATAAACCAACTTAAACACTAGATTAGTGCTATTATGAAAGTTTTACTTATTATATTTACATAAATTTGTATAAAGAATCGTTTTATTTTACTGTAGACATTTTTGTTGTTGAATACTTGATATAATTTTAAAATTAAATTATTGTTAAATGACAAAATTACAGCAATTATCTAACAGTTTTTTTTGTTAATTTTAATACTGAACGTAACACAGAGTAACCTAATTCTTACATTTCAATAATTGTTTCTTTTCACATTAACTAATGATTATTTTTTGTCTTTGTAAAAGAAATGTGTGATTTGTTAAAATTTCAGTAATAAAGTAAACCGCATTCATTTGAGTAAACTTAATTGAAATATATAAAAAGATTCAAACCAAAATAATACCTCTAGTTTCCTTGAAATTTTGATACAATATTAAAACTCATATCATAACTTGATTTATATCTATGGAAACACGTTTATTAAAATAAGTTATATACTTTTTGTCAAATGTTATAATTGAGTTAATTTTCGTCTATTAAAGCTATAACTTAAGCAGAGCTTATTTAGTAACTACTACTATACAGATGATTTTTCATATCAAATTTGGCCAATTTAATTCTTTTAATTTAAGATGAGAGAGAGAGAGAGAGAGAGAGAGAGAGAGAGAGAGAGAGAGAGAGAGAGAATTTCAAAAATTGATTAAAATCCATTGAATTTGAATATTAATTAAATTTTTTGTATGGATATTGTGATTGTTCAAACAAGCATTATAATAATTTTAATTTACACATGAGGTTAAATATTAATGGGAAAACTACTTATAAAAGGATTTAATACTTATAGTGAAAAATATTTTTCTAAGTCGTTATTTACTGAATAGCTAGTAGTTCACAGAATACGAATTAAAATTATTGATTATATAGTTTTATCCAAAAATTATTACGAATGGGTAGGCGTTGAAAATTGCTTTTAAACGCATTCAACGATAAGAGATAAAAAAGTAACACACAACTAACTTAACTCGTGATGTACGGCCAAAGTAAGCTTTTAAGGGATAAAAAAAGGAAAACGAGTAAACAAAAATGCTAAACACTAAATTAATAATGATATAATAGTGAAACGATTATGCAAAAAAAAGTATGAAAATAATGCGCAAAAAATAACCACAACAGGTTGTTGTATTCTTCGTTTCGAATAAATTATGGATAAAAGAACCCAAATAAAGATCACAATAAAGCTCACACACACACACACTCAATATTTGATTATGGGATCAAATATTCTTTTTTATTCAGTTTATTTTTATTATTTTTGCAGGAAAAAATAAGTAAATAACACGAAATTTAAAATTCTCAATATTTTGTGCACTATTAAAAATTTTTTAAAAATTTAATAGACTCTAGAAATATTTCCTAGAAGTTGTTTAAGTGTTAAAAAGCATCGGATCGCGGAATTTATACCGTTTGAACATATATTTTAGCTGAGCATCAGAAACGTCTGATATGCCATTTATTTTATTGTTATTTTTTCTAGAAAAGAAATTTTCTTTTAGTTTTTATTAAATATTAGAAAAAGTAAAATGATTTTTTTTGGTAAAAAATTCAACTCTCCATTTCAACTTTAATTTCACTATTTAAGTTTTAGGTTAATGTTTTAACATTTTTAAAAATAACGTTTAATTTATAAATAGTAGGTAATTCAGGTATCTATATTCAGTGAAACTCAAAATAAGATCTGAAACTTTCTATTCTTTAGATTCACTAATATAGTCAACAGAATTTGAGCCTAATTTTGAAACAAGATTAGATTCGCGACTCAGCTCGAATTTTTTTTGGTACCACTATTAAATCGATCAATTTAATTAAGTTTTTCAATTAAATAAACTCTGGTAAAATAAATAAAACATAAACATTTGAAATTAGTAGTTTCACTAATGTTTATACGTTTTGCTCTTTCGTTAACACGCCTCGTTTTTACCAATGGTTCTACAAATACTTTCTTATAGGGTGTATAAATACCATAACTATTCTGGAATATATATGTCCAAACCGTATAAATAATTCGCTTAAATAAAATTTCTTATGTTTATCTTATATTCATAAGATTAAATATCCGCATAATTTGTTGATTTAATTCCAGAGAGCAAATAAAAGAATAGGGCGTTAATGCCAATTCATTCAGCTATCAATTTCGTTTTGAAAAGTATTTATTCGAATAAATTAATCTTACTCTTGAATGAAATAAAAAGTTCTATATGAATGAAATTTTGCGGAATACTGTAAAGGCTAGATTACTAAAAGTTCAAGTTTTTAAAGATTTATCAAAAAATTAATCTCTTCTAAATGGAATTTTAACGAAAGGACCACTTTTTTGAGTGTTGAGTTTTTGATCCGGTGTCCTGAAACCCTGAGACCATTAATGAGATACATTAAAGTGCCAAGAATTTTTTTTAAAATTAAAAAGAAATAAATCACTTTCGATTAACTAAAATAATTGTCTACCAACTAGAGTACATTTTGTGTATTTAATATGATTTCCTGATCGTACAGGAATCGTTTGATTGCGCGACACAAGCGGATTGTAACTAACAAAGGTCTCCAGAGATAAATGCGAAAATCGAAGAGCTTTTGCCCAAAAAAATAGATGCACTTTATTAATGAATAACAATTTTGGTCAATATTAAGCCAATATTATATTACTAAAACATAATTTTTCTTATTTCATTTGCCAAAATTGCGAAAATAGCTAAAAGAAACTAACGAGTGCTCAAATTGATTTTGCTTTTTTCTCGTAGTAATGCAATTTATTGTGGCCTCCATTTTGTATCCACTCTGTTCGGTGCATAACTTAAAAGCATATAGATTTTGATATAAGCTCGCCGTTTTTTTTTGGTCTCTACCCAATTATTTATAAAATTTTATATTCTTACAATATCACCATATCCTGTATTGGGCACAATAAGCCTGGTATAAATTTATACATATATTTCTAGGTCATATGCATCGTAGCAAGTTTTATAATATTACAGTTTAAAAATGCAAGGTTAGGAGAGATTAGGGATTTCTTTTATGAAGTTATATCTAATTAATTTTATTAACTTTTTCCAGAAAAATTAGACAAAATAAGAAAAATATTTCTGCGTGCTTTTTTAATGCACTATAGCAGTGTTTCGAATAACTTAATACAATGATAATGAATCCACACGAGAGATTAGTTTATAGTTTTTATTGTTAATTATCAGTTATAATTACACACTTACTTAATAATAATAACTTATAATTAAGAAAAATGTACAAAAAATGCAGTGTATGTTATGAGTTGCAACACTTGGAGCGAATAACACTTAGTAGCACTGTTATAAAAACTGGGAAATATTTCTTTTATTTTGCAAATTAATGCAATATAAATATAATAAAAATTTCAACAAAGGTACTAATCTCACATTAAATAATTTTCAAGTTATTTTTAGATACAAAAAGAGCATTTTAGACATTTAACTTTTAACCTTAAGTTTAATAAGATTTCTTTTGAAAAAAAAGTTATTCGTTTTTTATTAGTATCTAGAGTTTCCAGTAGTTTCGATGCTTACATTTGGAACACTTTATATGCATGAAAACATTTTAGTTATTAAAAGTTTTCAGATTCAAGATTATACTAAAATTAAAGCAAGCACTCAAAATTTTAATCAAAGTCCATTAAAATAACTTTTAAGGGTCAAATATCATTTCATAAATTTTTATAAATTAAGCAGTAGTTAACACTTTCAAAGTATGTACAGTATTTAAATTATTCGTCATAATTTATGATGAATAATAAAAAATCAATAGTGGAACTCAATGATAGTGAACTCATGTTATAATTAAATTAGTTTTTTTTGACTAAATTAATACTTATAATTGGGTGACAGGATTTATATCACACGTAATAATATCACCATAAAATGACAAATTTTCGATATGATATTAAAAATATTCAATCAAGAATCGAACCACAAACAATTGAAAGAATTAAAAAAAACTAAAACCAAGCAAATTAGTTAAAATAGTCTTTTAAGTGACACTAAAATAAAGCAATCTTCAAAAAAATAATTCGTTTGAAACTTTTTTGAATAGTTTACATAAAATATTGAAACAATATTTACCTGCAGTCGATATCAGCATTTGTGGTGTTTGACCATATCATGACCGCAATGCATAACACAATTATATACTCCGTTAAACCCATTTAACTTAAGCGCAATTTTTGTCAATATCTTATGTCTCGGTCAGTTAATACTAAGACCTGTAAGACCTGCGTGAAGAATTGTATTATATCCATACTGTTTTATAGCCACAAATAACACCTGCGTGTTAGCGGTAAGAGGATGATGCGCAACGATTTTTAAGTGGGAGGATAGCAATAAATTAAATAATTCAACAATTGTTTGGGTAGACCACAGTAATTACATCGGGAATTATTAGGAGAATAAAAATTAAAATCTACTAAATAAATAGATAGAAACCACTAATTTGTAATCACTTGGCTGGTATTTATGTGGTTCGATGTAATTGCTCTGTGGTTAGTTTGCTAACTCGTTTTATCTTTACAATTAGTGAAAAAACTTTTTTTCCAAAATTTGACTAATAACACATTCTCTGTCCATGATTTAAATTATTTAATCTATTTATAGGCAATATAACTAAGATAACGCATTCTTTTGTGTGATCTAATCTTTTGTATAAAAATAAACTAAAGTTAAGTTAAATACAAAAGAAATATATATTGGAGTTGAATTGTGTAATAAGAAATCAATTTAATTTCAAGCCAAATAACACGTAAAAATTTTTATTTAATATCTCAGTGCCATTCAATGAAAATAAAAAAAATGCGCTAAAACATTACGTATTTTGCACTTAACTATTTTCGATCATTTGCACTGAATGATGTGCTATTGCACTGTAAGCACAGATCGAAGAGTCTGCCGGGTTTTTTCTAATTCTGATCGGAAAATTTTGTCTGCCGGAAAACTACTTACGAGATACCAATTTTAAACAATTAATACTGACAGTATCAGCTCTTTTTATAACTAGAGTTTGATAAAACTTTTAACATTATATAATAGAAGTATATATTAGGATAAAATGTCATTTTCTAGACTATAATAAAGAATGAAGTGAAAGAATGAGTGCATAACACGACATAAAGTTTCGCTCGCCAGTGTGTGTCTGTGTCTGTGTGCAGCATTCGTTGTTTTTATCAAACGTCAACTCTCTTATGGCATTGAAATTTTAAAATAATATATTTTTTGCCAAAACTAAAAATTTATTTGAGAAAAATTTTCTAAAAGCCAGTATAATAAAATTTATAGAAACTGGCAAATAAAGAATTTTGAATTTTTTTGTTACTTAAAACTTGACGAAAAATTGAAGAGTTACAGAAAATTCTTCGATTTATTCACGAGCAAAATGAATGAATACGTTTTAAATTCAACTGCGCTATTTTATTAGGTATTCAATAAGGTATTTTATTACGACAAGATTTATGAATTTTATTATAATGGAAATACTTTACTATTCTATCAAAATCTGAGAAAGTTTTTAAAAAAAATCTCTCTATCTTTCATTGTTCTTTAAATATCCTATTTTGACTTAAATCCCTGGTTTATATTAAAACGAAATATGTTTTTAAGAAGTTGACTATAAATTTTTTGCTTTGGATTTTAACGCAGACACAGAATGGCATTTCGGGTAGACATTTGCTAACTCTATCACTTTGTAAAACTCCTCTGTCACTAAAAAAATGTCTAAATAAAGTAATATAAAATCAACATTATCTAAAAGAAAAAAAAACCAAAACAGAACTTTAATTTATTCGGTAAACCAGAAGAGTTAATGTTTTTTTTTATCGAAGTTTTTTCCTGATTTAACCAGTGTTGGTAAACATTTAAAGCTAATTTAAGTATAAGCACAGAATTTATTGGCGAAATTCTAATATACTGCACAGTTATAAGTAGCACGACATATAAATTTATCTCATTAATACCATTAATGAACAAAAATTCTAATGTTCGAGTGAAGTGTTAATAGTCAATAATAAGAAGATTACCCTTAGAATTTTATAGCACTGTTTACTTTTTCATGCGATAAATCCAGTGTTTCCTAGTAATCCAGTGTTTGTGTCGAAATTCTAATGCAAGATATCTATGTATTCATAGGCAAAATTGTTTGAAATTTGCAGGTTATTTACAAAGAGATTTAGTGGACCATTTGTTTCTATTTTTGATATTTATTTGCGATTCTGAATCCAAAAAATAAAGAATAATCTGAAAACACAAACACTATTTTATTGAAAACTCAAGCCTGAGCTTATGAGCCCTTATTCGAGTTTTGAAAAGATCTAAAAAAACACGAAACTGTTCGTATATTAACGAATCTAACCTTAAAAAGTCTAGAGTTCATAGTTAACATTTGAACCAAATATATTCTCAAAAAGATCTGCAATTCGTTGACCAAAATTGTTTCTAACGTTTGCTAATTCGATATATTTTTTACATGGAATGTCTAACAATTCTAAAAATTATTTATTGCTTCTTTATTCCACAGTTTGTTATTGTTTCATCAGTTTTAAATAAACATTTACCGAGAATCCCCTCTTTTACAAACAATTCTAAATTTAAATGATTAACTTGGGAATTGTTTCCTCATCCTCTAAAGCGAAATGATTTTGTGCCGCAGCTGTTTCTCTTATTGATTTTACTGGTATCTTATGTTGTTATTATTATTTTAACTATAAATAATAGACTAAAAAAGTCTACTATATTTTTCGCACAAGTCTAAAAAACCAAAATTGTTAACCCCTTTATCACATCACACACACGTACATTAATTTGTACCGGAAAAAAATCAATAATTGATTCCTGTTACGCTGTCAACACATTTAATCCTTTTTTGCACGAGTTTTCAAGCGTTTTTTTTATCATTTCTAAAAAAACACTTTTATCTGGCGAAATATAAGAACTATTGCAACATTTAGTATCAATTGATGGACGTAATAAATTTTAGTTGCATCACTTGCTGTATCAAAGTTATATTTTAAGCCAAGTATCTTATGATATCGTGATAGGAGTTATTATTTCGTTATACAGTGGTAAAAGACCAATAAAGCATGAGAGTGCCTGAGAGAGATCGTGTAGAGGTAGGATCGAATCCCCATAAAACGGTAAATTTTATAAACATAAATTGAAAATTTAATTAAAATATAACTAATGTAACTTTTTAATAATGCAGCAAAATAAAATAGATTTTTTTATCAGAGTATGGAAAGTATGATAGTAAGTTAGTCTAATATGGGGGATTAAATGAATTATAAAGAGAAAGAGAAATGAAAAAAAAACAGAAAGGAAAGAGCTTTACTATCGTACTTTTGCATACTTTTTTTGGAATTGTAAGCGCATCTATGACCACAACCCTCCATACAGACTATAGGAGTGCGGGACATACTGTAACTCAGGGTTCGATATTTTTAGCTAATCTTTTAAATCTTTATAGAAAACAGAAATAACCATATAGTTTATCTGTTTGTTTAGAGTTATTTATTGGTCTTATCACTCAAATTGCTTTGTTTCCAATTAACTATTAATTTATGAGACACTTATATATTAAATTGTTTTTTATTACATCCAAATCTTTTTCTATCAAAACAGCAATGGTTTAGAGTAAAGTCAGTTGAAATAAACCGCAAGTTTTCATAAGCAATTTTCAAAAAAATTTCATATAAACATTATTAGTAGTGCTCACTGGTTATCTGGTTTTATAAATTTTTAAAATTTGTGTTTCATTTCGTTAAACAAACTATAAATTTTTTTTAAGAACTCGGTTTATTTGTTGAAACATAAACGCATAAAAGATAATACATTTTTTGAAGAGTCCATCTTTTTAGAACACAGATTTATCAAAATTTTAGTCTTTACAGTCTGTAGTTTTCAATCTTCTTCATTAAATACAGCCAAAAAGTATTTTTTTCACAAATCTTTGGCAAAAATTATAGCATTTTTTACATATATTTTTTATATAATATATATTTAAAAGAAAACACAAATTATCATGTGATTTCAATATAAATTTAGGTTTTTTAATTGTTTTAATTTCGTTTTATTTATTAAACTTAAATTAATTATGTTTTGTTATTTCAATTAAAACGATAAAAATTAAATTTATGTCTTACTTCGTTTAGTTTTATTAAATACATCGATTTTTAAACTGTCAATTTTTAAATTATTTTAAAGTAAAACTTTTCAGACAGTTTTTAATAATAAATGTTTAATATGTTTCAAGCTTAGTTTGTTTGAACAGTTAACCACTAGTTAAGCACTAATTATTAGTTTTAAAACTTAAGAAATAAACTGTTAAGTTATATATTTTGCTTGAAAAGAATAGAGGAATGAGAAATTAACTATGAATTGACTTAATCAGCTCGAATGAAGTCACACACTTCGTCATTTTTGTTTTATTCGTAATTCCTACCAGAAAATCCACTCAAATAAAATATTTTTTTTAAAAGAGACCGCAGTTAGAAAACCGGCACTGCTTATAAAAATCATGCATCATTTTAACGTAAATCCAAATTAAAATAAAAAAGTTATCTATCAGTTAACGCCATAATTAATAAATCATGCCTAAAATAGAAATTCTATCATTGAGTTTTAAGCTCACCATTAACTTAGTTTCGAGAGATTAATTGTAAAAAAGCAGTGAGAAAGCATTGTATTTTTGAGCATAGTTTCGCGTCATTACTATACTTAATTATTCTTAGAATAATCCCACATTTGAGACTTTTTTGCTGATTTTCAACAATCCATTCAATTTCTTTCCTTTTTTAGCCGCGATTCATATTGTAATTTTGATAATTTAAATAAATATTCCCGTCATATTAAACAGTTATACTGTATGTTTATTAAAAAATACTGTTCATTTTTTTGACATACATTGTGTTACATTCTAGGTTCAGTTGACATTCTCTAATATTAGCTTTCGGTTTACAGCAACACACACACACTCCTTCAAGAAACGGTTAGTGTTTTTTTAATCTGTCAAATTTGCTTAGAAAACTCCCAAATGAAAAGCGAAAAAATTTAAGCTAATAGAATAAGAAATTAAACGAAGACAGCTTTTTTTTCATTTTTATCATTCATTGCATGTTAAGTTGTCAAGAAGTTTGTTAACGAGTTAAATCCGCAAATATTATAGTTTCGCTTAAAAGAGTTTTCGAGAATTTTGCTTTTATAGACACTGTTCTTTTAATTTTTTAAAGTTCTATATACTATTTTTTTTGACCATACAGATGTTTCTGTAATATTCAAATAACTTATCAGGTCCTTATTTAAATGTAATATAAATGCTCATTTTTTATTTTTATTGCATATTATTTTATCAAAGTTACATTTCGAGAGATATAGGTTTTCAGTTTCCGTTTATGATGTGCTGTATATATATTAGAAATTTGTGCATCGAAATAATAATTTGACAATCAATAGAATAGGAATGCAAAGTTGTAATCATTGAAATCGCAATCGAAATCCATAAAATGAAATTAGAATTTTTAACCTGATTTCTATCAAAAATAAAGTACTATTTTTTACGGTATTCACCATATAACCATTTTTATCTAACAATTATAATGAGTAACAAAAATGGTATTAAAATTTTAACAGCGAATATAAAATTAGTTCATTCACCAATAGTAAACAACAAACACACCACTTTATGTAAACTCAATTATTCATTAGCATTTTTCTAAAATAGACCAAATAACCATTTTAAAAAACTTTGTTTGAAAAAGTTTTTGAAACAGTCCAACAAACCCAATATTAATCCAATTATATTCGATAGTATACAGTATTGTATACAGTATACAATATTTAAAATGCATCAAAATACAGAAACACATTAGATTCAGGACATTAGTGTTCATTAATATTTATATAAGCATGAAAATTTATGATTTAAACAAATGAAACTATAAAAATAAAAAGATTTTACAACTTTTGATATTTTTTTAAAAGATCGCCTACCGGTTTGAGCAAAGGCTAAAATTGAATTTGCGTTTTGCGCAGTTTTTCAAAATTGTACTCAAATACAAAATAAAGAAAATTCTAATACAGGAAAAAAATTCATTTACGGCAGAGAAAAAGTAATTTTATTAATTTAACGAAATGTGTCACAAGAAATATTAATATAAATTAATAGTAAAAATATAAATACTGGATTTGAAAAATAGTAGTGCATCACTACTCGCGAGTTAATGGAAAAAAATTATTAAAAATATGCGAATTTTAGAAACAAATAAAAATTTTCTGGTTGCATAAAATAAAACACTAATGTTAGATATTTTGGTTGCGTAGTGTTGTTAATTAATTATTTACACTAGTTTTTTTTCTCTATCGGACACCGAGTGTTACGCAATAAAAACTTATCTTTTATTATGGAAACCGTATAATATCTTAATAATTCTGCAATAATAAGCGTAGAATTATAGAAGCGTAGCGTTAATGAGATATATACTATATATGTATATTTATAAATTCTTGTTTATGACTGACTAAAAATGAACAAAAATAGTGTGCGTGTGTATCGAATGCATGCGTCGTTGTGTTGCTTACATTTTTTTATTTGTTATTAAGTGTATGTAAAGCTCTTATGGTAGCGCTACAATAACTCTTATGACGGATTGCGAGCGTAACCCACTCTTAAGGTTAATCAGATTAAAAACGCTTCGATAAGCTCTAATATAATATGCGTTTAGTAAACTTTTATTATAGCGCGCGAGTAAACCGCGCGGAAGCACTCCACTGGTCTCACTCTCTCACTCACTCTCTGATGCTGTGATGATGTTGTTATGTTTCAATTTAGAGTATCGCTTGTTATCTAACAATCATTGTGCGTTGCATGCAATTACTGTTTTACTGTCCACGTCGTGTTGATATATAGCTTATAATGTCACGTAAGCGTCATATATTAAGCAAAAAAATTTTGTTATGAAAAGCGAAAGCAAAATTATGGAAAAGTTGGTTAGCATACCAGTAACACTATAAATTAAAGCGTTTCAATAAAATAGAAATGTTTTATAATGATGGCAATGGGCTCAAGCTGAGCATCAAAGCTTGGGTTGTTTCAGCTCTATAATGAAAGACTTCGATTAGATTAATCTCACACTCAGCTGGCAATCAGTATATTTATTTAGATAATGAATCAACATTATTGATGATCCAAATATTCCAGTTTTAATCATTTTAATGAAAATATTCTATTACAAAACATGTGGTAAATTATACGTTAAAAACGAGCTATTTTGTAATTAAAATGTTGCATCGGAACAATGAAAATCTACTTATTCTAAAAAATCTAATTACACATATTATTATTATACTAAAATATTGAAATCCGGTGTTAGCACTAAACAGTTGCTAAGGCAACACATTATGAAATGTGTAAAGCAAGCATTGTAATGCTTATGTGTTGATTAATGTGAGGGTATAGTAGAGATAGTTTGATTGTTTGATAGCTTTTGTGATAATTTGTGTGAATTAAAAAAGATTACAGCAGAAGAACAATGCGAAAGCATGGGCTAAAAACTAGTAGATATAAAAGAAAAAATAAATGCCTACAGCACCCGGTATTCCCTCATCTTCCCGCCCAAATACTAACCGCTCTGAATGCTGCTTAACGGGAGCTGATCGGACGAGAACCGGTGTAAAATGCGAGATATGGCTATAGTCACAAACACTACCTTTTATTATGTATTTCGTGTCTATCAACAGTAAAAACGCATAAAAAAGCTTTGATATACTGCCGTAAATATATTAAAAGATTTAAGCTCAATATCACGCTCGACACTTATTTTTAATAAACCAAATCTCTAACGCGTTAAAAAACAAAACATCGGATGAAAATGCCATTTGAGTTTTTATGACATCATTAATAAATAAAAACGTTCGGGTAATTTGAATATTAGAACCTATTTTAATTTTAGACGTCTGGTTTGTGTCTCAAATGAATCATAAAACACTGCACTTTTTTAAACAGGCCACACAATTTCACATTTCAGAAATTTAATCCAAAAACGAAGACAACCCGGTTTCATTCAAAATCCTAGTTCAATGCAAAAAAACGGGACATTTATTTGGTGAACGAATGCGTGTAACAAAAACAATATGAAAACATAATACAGTGCTAAAACCTAATAATGTTATGAATTTTTAATATTATTCTTGGTTTTTTGTTTGAAAATAGTATTATTGTATTGAAAAAATCGCAATAAGTTTGATTAATATTGGATTAACATTGGATTAATCTATTTATTATTATTACGTTATTCGTGCATCAGTAAAGTTCTAAAGAGTTGCGACAAAAAATAATGTTAATTAGTAGAGTCTCAAAATGATAGCATTTGCTATTTTTTTATTTCACGTGATAATAGCTTTTAAATGCTATATGAGTTTGAT
>JAQIVF010000265.1:0-26962 GCA_034698365.1 Steganacarus magnus
TATCGTCAAGGCTTAAAAATTTTTTAAGTTAGAATATAACACTAATTGCATTTAAATGAGTCTAATTTGAAATTTTTATATATTAAAAAATGTAAGATCAACGGGTCAAACAGTAGGTTTATGGGTAAAACTTTGGATACAAAAGTTGACGCTAATGGTGTGGTGATCGCTGCAAAATTTAGAATTAGGTCCGAAAAATTGAGTGCCCAGAAATTACTCTTTTTTGAAACGAGGTAATTCCGAGCATACAGTATACTGTATACCACTAATAGCAGTAAAATACGCATAGTTTCTTTTGAAAAGCATTGTGCAAAGCATTAAATGCAATGTATATTTTACTGCGTATATGCTATTGTTTGTGGTTAACGTTGAGTGATGTTTGTGTTTTATATTAAAACATCTAAAGACAGAAATTTTATGGTAAAATAATTAAACGCATTATTTAGCTAAGCTTTCTTTTTTAGTCAAAAATATTTATACACTTTAATATGCAGAATTTATAGAAACTAAAAATTTTACTCTGAATAATTTAGTGAAGGCTGAGTCATGAATTTATGGAATTTTCAGATTTAAATAAAATTTAATGGATTAGTAAATAATTTCAGGAATTAATGAGGTTTTTCGTATTAAAGGAGTCTTAGAAATTAAAGGGATTTTTGGGGTGGGAGACAATTTTATAAAATAGTTGATTAATTAATTCGATTAATAGATTAGTTGTTTGGGAGGGAGAGAGAGAGAGAGAGAGTAAAGGAGAGGTAGATTCTGCCCGCAGGTCCATAGTACATATTTAACTACTCATTTACTTTTAAATGTAATTCCAAATTAGATAAATTAAGGATGCACTCACTATTTATGTATAGTTTCAGTTTTAATTAAACAGTTCGGGAAAAATGAGCAAAATCTGGGAAATTAATGCTAATGTTTTGCGCCGTCTAAAGAGAAAAACAAACTTTTTTCGTTTACGAAACAAAAATAAGTGAGCGATATATCATCATATTATAGTTATTAAGATAAATTATACAGGTATTTAGAGAAAGAAGAAGATATGAGGAAAGTTTAGCATTTAGTTTAAGCTAAATAGTGCCATATTTTTGTAAAAATAAAGCCAAAAAATTTTTGCGTGAAGCCCTCCGTATAGCGTAGTATACGTATGTATGATAAGTGAGAAAAACAGATAATAAATAGCAAAAACAAGATCGACCGATATAGATATTTCGCTTCTAAGAATGTAGTTTTAGGAGAGATTAAAAGGTCATTATAGCGCTTTTTAGCGAAAAGTCAAAGGCCTCTCTAAATCTTATCGGTCTAACTAACAAAAAAAGAAGCAGACAAAAAAAAACAAAAAGTCAACACATAATATATATATATAAACATGTATATTGGCTCATAAATTTGGGCCATACTATAATCTATTGATATGACGAAAAAATGATCGAAACTAATTTCGTTTGCTAAAATCGGCGCATAAATTAGTAATAAAGAGCGAGAGCAAGAGAGCGACGAGAGAGAGAGAGAGAGAGAGAGAGAGAGAGAGACTGTTAAAACACATAATGCGATGTCATTTATTTCGTGAGAAAATGTGGACTCAAAAAAAACCGTTTTTTCTGCTAATATCGGAAGTGGTTTTTTTTCGGAAAGAATACTTCAGAGGAGTTTTTTTTGTTTAAGGGAAACTTGGGGAGGGGAGGGGCACCAAAGCGAAGCACCAGCGACAGCGACAACGTAAACAACACGAAAAAATAATTATTGCATTTTCTGTTACGCGTTACACATAATCCTGAGATTACAAGCCCAACTCATTATGTACTAAAAGATAAATCCGCAGGAATTTTAGGAGAAATATTTGTTAAATAAATATCTTTTTTTGTTTTCTAAAATATTTTTATTGTATCATTAAAGTTTAAAAAGTTTAAATTAAATTGGGAACGGCTTTCGCACTTATTTTCGCTCGTATCTCGAAATGAGTGAAGAAAAAAAAACCGTAAGAAAGCGATCATACGCCCCAATAGTCCGAGTTTTTCTACACATTTATTTAATGAAACTATTATGATCACACAAATTAAGCGATATAATTAAATGTAAAGCCATTAAAACGCAGGCAATAGGGGTCACCAATAATAAGTTATAAGAAAGATTCTGACTCGAAAAAACATGTTAACCTGTTAATTATTAAATTGACGCTACCGTTGTAAGAGGCAAACAGTCGGCGAAACGAGATATAAAGCAATTTATTTAGGAAAAAAAACACACATATATATATATGCAAAAAAAACCTGTAAATGATTAGCTATGCAAGCGAAACAACAAACTAAAAATAAAAAATTGTTTGAAACGAGTGATGAAAAGAGTAGAAGAATGTTTTTCTGTGTTCGCAATGATGTCGTTTTGGCTGCGTATTTATCTTAATTGCAAAAAAAAACCTCAGCAAAAAACGAGCATACGATAGAAGAAGAAGTGAGCGAACAACACAACACAATAACATGAACTTATTTATATGATGTATTAATATAATTATATCTAAGTCTTTAAGATTATGTAAATGCAAAAAACAAAAAAAAACTTTTCAGCAAACAAACAATCTATAATATAGCGAAGTAATAGTATTAATCTATTTATGAAAATTCTATTTGCGCGCAACGCAACGCAACGCAACACACAACACACCACTCAATATTAGCATAAGGAAAAAAGTTTTTTAAGAGTGATGTTTTAATTGTTTTAAAGTTTAAGTTAAGGCAGCCGTTTCTAACTGAGAGCTCACCTCAATTGATCCGCGAAATGGTGATCACACAATGAACACTTGATCGCAGCGTCAGATGATGAAGATTGATGCGCGTCCTCTGCGCTACAGTTTTGATTATCGGTGTGCGCTGATTGTTGTTCGCAACTCAATGACTGTTTGCTTGTCGACGAACAGATCTCTGGTTTGTTGCCGCTCTTCGACGCTGCGAAACCAAAAAGTTTGTTTGGCGATAAAACTTCTAGAAGTGGACCACACGCTGTTGACAGTGACGCTGCTGCTGATGCGAACAGATCACCTAATAATGATCCTAATAATAATAATATAAATATATATTAGTTAAACGTTGTGTATATGTGTATACACTGTATAACCTTATGCTAAAAATCAATTTACTTAAGAAAAACAGCGATAAATACAGTCTTTTCGAATATAATTACAATGAGAATGAGAGGAAAAAATTTTTTTGATAATAACAATCATAATAATCATCTCATGTTAAAACCAGCGCAAGGTCGCAATTGATAACTCTTATAAGAAAAAAATTGCACTGTTAATACAAAAAACTGAAGTAAAAAAAATTGCCTCAGAAAAAAGTATTTCATTTAAGAAGTGAAAATGAAACAAAAATTACTGGCGATCGCGAAATAATAATAACAGGCCAAACAATACAATTGAGCGAAAGTGTACGCAACAAAAAACTCGTTAAAGAGTTACACTCATGCTATTTTATTCCCTCCCCTTTTTTTCTTAAGTAAACTTCAAAATATAAATGAATAAGAGCTTAAACTATCGGTACTCTTTTCGGTACCAAAGAGATCATGACTAAAACTTTCAGTTTCACTCTCAATTCCCTTGAACCACTTATCGCATGAGCTTTTAACTGAAAGCTATTGAAAAAAGCAGAACTTTTTTCTAAAGCAGTTTAACAAAATCAAACAACGAATAACTGGAAATTAAAGCTTTTTTTGTTATAATAAAATAAATGTATTAAACTACTGTATTTTTTTGTATAATTATCTGGTTCGTCACCGATAATACTTAAAGGTCGCAGTGAACTTGTGGACCATATTTAAAACTTTTTTTTATATCATCGCAGGCAATCAAATTGAATCAGTTAATGAAAATGATGAGAGATGGCGAAAAAATTGAAGATGCAATTATTGATTAAAACAAAAATAGATATACATAGAGAGAGAGAGAGAGAGAGAGAGAGAGAGAGAGAGAGAGAGAGAAGAAAACATTTGAGGGAAGAAACTGACAAAAAAGCGAGAGACAATTATAGCACACACACTAATCAGTCTAATAGTTATCTGTGCATATAACTAGAACTGAAGTGTTTCTTTTTTATGAATGCTGTGCTCCGCAAAAATTAGCTTTTCTCTTGATACGATAACGCTAACTTTTTAGGACATTAAGCGCTCGAACAAACCCTCAAAACTCGGACTTCATTCTCATCTCAATTGAGATCAAGGCGTTCATCCCGTCATCTCATTTGCTTCATCAGTTTTTTTTCTTCATTCAGTTCAATGCTCTCGCCGTTTAATACTCGCACACTCGTTAGGCTGTGAAACCGTTGTTTGATCTCAATCACTAGAAATCATTGGCATGTGACGAGAGACCAGATTCGCAAAAATAAAAAACAACACTTTTTAGGCGGTCATTCCTCAAAATTGGGGATATGTGTATTAACGCTGATCTAATCCAAAATCTGTCTGTCTATGTGTGTGTGTGTGTGTGTATCAGATATACCCTGAGTATAAAGAGTACAATTGCCACCGATTGTAACGAATATATTTGATATCGTTGGTGGAAAACGAGAAAGTATGAAATATGAAATTAGGATCAAAGAGTTGCAGCACAGACTACTACTACTGTAGTATATTTTGAAAATTAATTTCTACCTTTCAATAGTTAATAATTAGTTACGAGCGATGAATTAAGGATACCGTTTGTGTGGTGCGAAGTGTGTGTGAGAAAGTAAGAGATGCCGTGAATGGTTTTAATATATAGTATAGAGGATAATGCGAGTGAATAAAAAATAACAGTGAATGAATGAAATGAGATAGAGAATGAAAAGAGGGGGTGAAACAGATTTCGGTGGCATAAATATACTTATTTGATCTTAAAAAAAATAATTCGGCCAACACTCACCTTCTGGAGATTATTAAGTATACAGCAATTTTGATCACTAGTGTAATAACAGATGAATCACTTATATCAAAGCAAACCAATTAGAAAATTGAAAAAATACTGTCACCGCCAGTCAAACCCATACACAGAGAGTATTAAATAAAAATAAAAATTTCAAATGAATGCTATCCTGTGTGGGAATTAGAGCTATGAGCGAAAAGAGAGAACGATAGAGAGGACAGAGATAGAGGTTTTTGTAAAATACAACACTAAACAAAACTTAAATAACCACTGTTTATGTTTGAGTGAAACTAACTTTTCTCGCCGTTAAATGACACAATGTTTAGATAACATAGAAAAAAGTTTTAGCTCAACATGTTGTTATTGCCTCTGTTTGATTGCCGGTGATTGTGGCTTATTTTTTTGTCAGGCGTACACTTATGACAGTCCAGACCAACAGGTGGTTGCTCTCCCATACGCTTATTAAGTGCGATATATTTTTAGGTATTATCTCTGAAACGCGAAATAAATAATGAGACCGCTAAAAGACTAGTCGATGCCCATGTATTGACGGGAGTGGCTTACGAATCACTATTATTATTTTCCTATGTTATAATAATTAGCATTGTGTCCTAACCGTCCAAACAACAATTGCTTACTGTTTATTTATTTACGAACGCAGAGGAGAATAACTCAAGTGAAAAATTCATTTTACATAAACCAATTAATTTTAAGTTAAAATAATTTTTTTATTTTGTTTTCAACTCCTTTCTTTTAAAAACAATGTTTTAGTGGAATTTTTCGCTTTATATAATTGACTGAAACAATTAGCGCGAAAATTTTCAGACACTTTTGCATAAAACCCCTGTATTTATGAATTCTTAAACAATGAGATAATCACGAAGAAACTATTAAAGTTAAATAGAGAAAAGTGGTTCTCCGAGGAGTAAAACAATTTTCAGAGAAAATAATTCACTGCAGAAGCGAAATAAAATTATTTTAAATATGAAAAAAAATTTTTTAGATATTATTAAGACATTAAAAGGGAATCATTACCATAAGGCAATACAAGTCAATTTGATTTTTCTGCTTAACACTTTTACTCTACTTAAGTAATCGGTGACGAGAATGTTAATTGATTTCAAGACTCGATTCTTCTCTCATCAAAAACTTTTAAGCAGTTCTACTTTTTTTTGCTTAGTTTTTGAAAATTAACTCGTTATAATTATTATTAGTAATTCATAATAATTTTTGACGCAAAATGTATTAAAGATATACTAATAGTAATAATCACATTACTATGAATCATTATAATTATTATGGCATTAAAGCGAAGAAAAACTCTTTTTTCTCTTTATTGCCCCTTAATTTATAATTGTCTGTTTTTTTTCAACAGAGAAAAAAGTATTTCGAAGAATTAGCAAAAAATAATTTCTTTCCGTCCAATTTCTTCCGCCAGTAAACCTATTTAGAGTATGATAGGTGAGTGCAAAGAGAGGGGCCATAAGAAAATTGTGAACAAAAACTAAGAGTTTCTCTCACTTTTTCTCCAAGAAAGTCAACTAATGAACGAAAATCACAGCGCATAGAGAATCGCATTAAAAAAGCGTTCAAATTATAATATGTTTTGCATATTAACCCAATTACATGTTTAAATTAGCTTTATATATATATATATATATATATATATAGTATAGCGTATGCAAGTGTACGGTATTTTGTTGGTTTGTGAGTTTGTTTATACGTATTACAAAATTTTCGTTGCAAGTATTTCTATGAATATTCATATCAAAAGCAAATTATTTTGACATTTTTGCTCCGTTTGCGTTCGCCAGTAAAAGAGGGGAACGCATGCATGAGTGAAGTATACGGATTCGCGTGTAATAATTATCAATAATAGGGCGCAAATTAATTTAACAGCAGAGAGAGAGAGAGAGAGAGAGAGAGAGAGAGAGAGAGAGAAACGGGAGAGAAAAGAAAAAGCTATTTACAAGATAAGTAAGTAGAATAAAAGTTTTTTCTGGCGATAGGAGATAAAAGCTTTTTTGTAGAGCTCCCAATTTGTGTAGAAATAATAATAAAAAAAAGTAAAAGACATTTTATGGTAGACACAGAAATATAAAATTTTTTTGTGAGCTAAAAGAAGAAAAAAAATAACAGCTAAATTGCAGTAAATAAATAAAGCATTTAAACTAAAGTTATATGCGCCATATAAGCTTTAAAACTCAGTGCACACTTCTTTTTCCCTTTAACTTCCACAAAATTTTAATGATTGAGAAATCATTTGAGAGCATCTGCTGCTAAAATAAGTAAAAAATAAAATAAAATAAAATAATTTTATAATACTCACTCGTGTCCTCTCTATCAATCGCGTGTAATTTAGAAGTTAAAAGTCAAATAATAATATTAATAATGTCCATAAGCTTGAAAATTTAGAGCCCGAGTACCCAATAAGCTTCGTACTGAACCCCAAACCCTAGCCTGAGATTAACTAAAATTTCAGAAATGATTTTAGTCGTTTTAAAATTATTAAAAAATTTTTTATACAAGTACTGGATAAACAAGACTGACAGGCTAGAAATATTTAATCATGTCAGAGGCATAGGCTCAGAATTGAACACTTCACCTGAATCTACCCGAATCTAAAGCTCAAAAATGTTTTGCATAGCCCTGGCAAGAGACTACAATTGCTAGAACTATCATGCGCTTAGAATAAGTTTATGGTCAACATTAATATTTGAAAAAATGGCTCATAGAAAAAAAATTCATAAACCGTTTACTATTACGAGTAAAATCTATTATTGTCTTAATATTATATTTGTGAACTAAACTCTCTTGAGTTATTGTTTAAACGTGTGCGTGCGTCAAGTTTCAGATATCTTAGATTTTTTTTCTCAAAATATACGGTCTACTGATGTTACAAGAGAAACAGAATAAAAAAAAAGTAAAATCAGGAAATGCAAACGCATATCGTTATAGCACACGCAGTAAGAGTACTATTAGAGCAAGTTTTATCATAATCAAAATCTTTGTCAAATCCCGAGAGCCGAGCAAAGAAAGAAAGAAAATCTTTTCACCCAATTTTAAATACTAATGAGATACCCTGAATATATGTGTGCAGTAAATTATTTTATATTAGTTTTTTGTCTTATTTTGGAATGAATGCAGAAAAAATAAAAGCAAAAGTAGACTGTAGGCAAAGCGAATATATATTCTTTTATTTTTATTGACTTCAATAAAATCTATGGTCATGTTTCTGCGCGCAACAAAAAAAATAAAGAAACGAATCAGCCTTGTATTGTAATGAAGCAAAATTATTTGTTAAAGGTTTTTAGCTGCTTCTTCTTAGCGCATGAAGTCATTTATATCTTCAGTCACTTATTGACTATTTAATATCCTGTTATATTATTACGGCATTAAAGAGGGCCAATGGCTTCTGCATGATATAATATCATGCACATAATATATAAGATATATTACCGCAGCTACTCTATAGACACACGCATACGAGCCACGCATCACAACATTTTATCAATCAAACCATCAGATTATATAAGGAGATTAGGAACAAGATGTTGCAGCACATAAACACACTGAACAATAAAAACAAATTATTATTTCCCTGCTTCTTCTTCTCCACTATGAAGTTAAACACACATATTTATATTTTTAGGAAAAAATTTCAGAGCATAAAATTTTTTGTTAATCACAACCGATGCGGAAAAAAATATTCACATACTAAAAAAGCCAATATCTTATTATTATTTTGTTGTTTGCCTGCCTGTTTGTTGTTGTTGTTGTTTGTTGTTGTTTGTATTAAGTTCGTGAAATGATTTGACCATAAACCGTAAACCGTTAATAGATATTTGATATATTAAGCATGTATGTGCGTCTCGTAAAATAAATTTCAAATGCCGAAAATATAGCGGTTTAGCGTGTGATACCCAGCGATAAGTAAGCTAAACGCGAATGAAGAAGAATAAAACCCCATTTTAATCGCCGAAAAAAATATTATTATTAAACTGATTTTTGTGCTGCGCTCTGATCTTAAGTGGAAATCTTATAATTTATATTTTATTTTATATTTATATAAAACAGCTTATATGAAACGAAAACTAATAAAAAATTATAGTTAAGGAGTGCCTTAACTGAATAGAAAGAAAATTATTAATACTGCTTCGTGTGATAACAGAGTATTTATAACAAAACAAAAATAACATAATTATTTTCCTGATCAGTTGAAACTCTCATTAGTAGTCATATCGTTAAACCGATTTTCGTCATCTCGTGTACCCATCAATCCTTTTTATAGTAGGATATATCAACAGAAATTTTGTTTTGCCAGTGCATGCAAAAGCGATGTGTGTATGTATGCAATTGTGTGCATGCGAGTGAGTGAGTGTTGTGTCATTCATATTGGATTGAAGGCTAAGAGTCACTGGCTTTCTAGATTTTGAGGTCGATGATTGACTGCAGGCATGGGACGTGCAACGAGTTTGCGTTAGGAGTGGCAAACGCTAAACAGATCATCATCTGGAGCATCATCCATCCCTACTCCCAGCTCTAAACAGCGAGAACACACACTCAACTCGGGATAACGAGTTGTGTGTATGTGTGTCTTTTTTATTTTACTCGCTATTACAACAATTTTTTCATGATATTAAAAAAAGATTAACGAAATATTGTCCTAAAGGCATATAAAACTCTATATTAAACCAAAAAATTCTCTTATGAATCAGCACTATTGCCAAATGGGTCACAAGAATAACTTATTAAGAATTGCGTGAAGGCAAATGAAAATGCTTTTAATGAAGAGTAGGACACAATTTCGCGGCAAACATCACCCGCAGCTAAATATGAAGCAACAAGTGTTTTGATGCCTTCACCGCAAGAGTAAGGAAACGCCCAAATACTATCTTTTTTCTTCCAAATATTTTTCTATTCATGTAAAAAATAAATACTTTTTTTAAAGTCATTGCAAGATAGTTATTATGGTAATCATCAGCTCTTTTTGTATTCACAGATATAACTGATAGATATTTCACGTCAAAAGTTATAATTAGTCTCTTGTATGCTATTCTTTTGCCGCTTATATCAACAATAGAGTGTGTAATCATAATTATATATGTATGACGACTGTATTTTCGTTCAAATTATGTTGTGTTGTGTGCAATCAACAACAAAAAAATTCCGTTAAAAGAGTTAAAAGTAATAAAAGTAATAATACTTATATTATAAATGAAAGTTAAATATGCAAAAGCGCTGTCATTATTTATAATTTAGACATGACATTACAGTAGCATCAGATGCATCAATGCCATCACTAAACAAAAGCTCACAAAAAAACAACACAACACATCTTCATATGTGCACTTCATTATAAACCGCTAACTTCTAAAATAATAATAATAAGATATAAACAATTATTTTATTATACGATCGTATGATGTATACATATTTTTGTTTTTAGCCGCGAGCGTGTATGCCATTACACGTCTAAATACAAAAAAATACCTTAAGCTTATTTAAATATTAGCGAAATAAATTTTATTATTATTTTATTATTATTATCCTATTGAGATGATTGCTGTCTCATTAGGAGTTGGGGTAAAAAGGCATCATACTCTAATAATTTGTTAAATAACGAAAAAGAAGAGAAGAGAGCGATAGAGAAACGAAAAGAAATTCGCTCTCAGATAAATATGAAAGTGGGTTCTGCTTCAATTGAACTCTAGGCTAAAGTTATATTTATAAATCATTAGTGCGAGAGAGTGCACACACACACTACACACACACTCGTACATCTACACACACATTAAGAACCTGCGTGAGCAAACTAATTGATTCACTTTAATTCATTTCACCCTAACCTGACTCATCGCACACCATTCAATTAACCGTGAATGAGTTAACATTCAAATTTTTACGTTAATGTTATTAATTTTTTGTTTTAAAAATAAACACACGATTAGGTTGCGCTAAAAGTGTATTAACTTAGTAAAAATTTTTGAGATCAGTTAACATTCGAGTGGAGAGAACAAGATCTCGATTCTCTGCTTGTGTGACTCCAATAATAAGATTTATGGTTTAAAGAAAATGATTTATATAAAGAGGTAGATATATATAACTACACATATTTATGCACTTATTATACACAGGTATTAATAATGATGATTAAATAAATACGAAAGTGTAAACTTACGCACTATTAGTCCAAATTGAAACTCTAGCTGCGCTAAATTTGCGAGAAATAAAGCGTTTTTCTCGGCTGGTATTTACTGAAATGAATTGCACATGAATTGCACAATTAGTCCAAATCGCAACTCAAGCGGCGCTAAATTTGCAAAAATACAGAGTTTTCTCGCTGGGATATTGTGATATGATATATGCGAAATGATTTTATCTTTTACTTTGTTTTTTGAAAAAGGCTAGTATTTAGCTGAAACCAAATTAATAAATTACAAGTGTAATCAAAAATTAAGCCTATTTTCCTCTTAAAAGAAAATAATCATCATAATTGTTGTTATGAATATTTGGGTAACGATTAATGCCAAGAACAGTATTGTACTTACAAATTACTTTTTGCTGTGTTTAAAAATTATTATAACACACAAACACAGAGTAATTTTTTTTATATTTCGTTCTAAGAAGGGAAGCAATTATTATTAAATAAAAATACAATTATATAAATAACTTGAAAGCAGCATAGAATAACTGTGTGAAATTAAGTTTTGTGTTGAGAGAGTGGCGAACAATGCGAGCTCATATCTGACAGCTATTAATGTCAATACCGTTACTCTTTTTCTCTTTTTTCAACGCAAAAAAAATAATGTGACGCCAGGAAAATTGGCGAAAAAATGGTATGCATATGATATGCAATATTTATTATTTTTTCTCAATTATTATTGTGTTGCACAAGATTATCGGAAAGTGTTTTGTGTATTATGGTTTGTACGCTTGTAATAATGCTGCTTCAATCAATTTTCCTCTACACCATTGTAACACCCAATGGCCAAATCAAATCAATTCATGAGCGATTAATTATAATTGCCTTTTCTTTTTATTTCCTGTTGTGTTCTCGGGTATACAGTTTACAAGCTATAATATCGGAAGTGATTAATTTTTTTCTGACTAAAAATTGGTACAATTATATTCATAGTACGAACTATGTTAATGTACAATGAGTTAAATCAAAAGCAATTCGTATTGCCTTTTAGGACTTTATTTTTATCCTATTCTGTATATTTATATATGTATTTAAGATTTTTCATCGCTAATTATAGTGTGTATCAGAAACATCAATAATATCCTGAAACGAGACAATACTACAACAATACTATATAATTTGCTGTTTGCATGCTTTTCCTCAATCTATGCCTTAAATGCTAATAGTCTTCAATTGAAATTATTGATTATATCACTGATAAAATCATAATAATGCTTATAGAAAAAAGACAATTTATGGATGCAAATGATTGTTTTGTCAAAGAATACATATGTGGTGAGTTATTAGGACTGGTGGCACAGCTATTGTAATATAGCTAACAGCCAATCCAGTTATGGTCATATGGATGGATTCGCATGGATGTTGCCAGTGCTGTATCGTCACCACACTCACCAGTAACTCACTCAGACACACACACACAATCACCACAAATAGCACATATACCACTACCACTAGCACTACCACTAGCATTACCACTTCACCTGGCAGGAAGAACATGAAAGCCAATTGAGACTCAAAATGCAAAAATTACAATCTTGTGAATAACTTATTCATCCAACAATTGACTGTGTGTCGCACATACACACACATACGCTCATACGTAACGCATCATCAAATTTGAAAGCAGAATCGCACGCAATTTATTTGTTTAATGTTTAGATTTTTTTTCTGAAAAACTTTGGTTCGCGTCTCCCACTCATTTACTCATTCACTCTGTCTCTCACCTTCCGCTTTATCTCTCTTGCCATTTGGATCTTCATGGATTAACAGTACTTCCGTCGAGTGCAACTGTATTTCGCTGCCTTTGTTCACTTCACGTGTCAGTTCAATGTACAGCTACAAAATAATAATAATAATAATTGAAATAACAATAATGATGAAAATATAACAATGATATATAGAAAAATATAATATAAAAGTGTTCTAAGATTAATGAGCAGCAAAGAGCAGCGTTTGTGCAGCTTTTCTATGAAAAAAAAACATTAATTAGAAGAGCTTTCGTAATGCAGAAAATTTCTAATAGCTTATATAATTAAAAAACATTAATGTTATTATTACATATATTTATTTTGTTTAATCTTTTAAACATTTGGTGTGCCAGAGGTTTTTTTGTAACATTTTTTTCTTTTGGTTAGGAAAACGTTTTTGCTCGTTAAATATAGAAAATTAAGTCTTAGTAATATTATCGCTACTAGTATGTCAGAAAAAAAGAGTTGTTTTTCTTCAACGGCACAAAATTACTTAATCTATATTTATAACACAGCATCACAGGAAAAAACACGCTTTTAATAGTAAAGTAAAAAATTCTTCAATATTGTGTGTGCGTATTATCTCTTTAATGTCTTACTTTAATCATAAATTTTATCGCAACAGTGTGTGCGAGTTTTTTCTCTTTGTTTGTTTTACGTTTGATCCTAAATCTTATTATAATTTTGTTGCTTTATTTAAGCGCATTATTTTGTTTCTAATTAGGGGCTGAATTATTAAACTGATAGCTTCTGTGATGATAAACTCTCAGAGCCACATATTATTATTATTATTTATAAATCATTAAATGCAAATATATATAAATATAAGAAGCAGAGGCTAAATAATTAGAGCAACCAATTATAATCGCAAGAATATATAGATAGATAGCCTTTTTTTTAATTTGCAGAGATTAAAAAGTTTTTCTTTGGAAATAAGAAACAAAACAAAACAGAAAAATCAAAATAAAAGTACTCTCGGAATAACTTTTCTATATAAACAATTTTATAAAAACAATAAAAAAATTGTGAACTAATTTCAAACGATTTAAAAAAAAGGAATTCAATCGTCTCTCATAAGAAGGTAAAACTAAATTACTGTAACTTTTATTTTATTGACGACATATAAATTGCGACTCCGGAATGTTTGCGGAGAAAAAAAAATCAAGGTTTTATTTCTTAAAAACTTTTAAATAATTTGCACAAAAAAAATTGCATGATCTAAGAACAACATAGCATTATAATAAAAAAAATGGTTATTTGAATGGTCTATCTTAATATCTGGTTCATATTTCTAACACATATAAACACTGTTTTATTCGAAAATTTGATGCATATTAACACATTCAAACATAAGAGAATAAACTGTCTCTAAATATATACTCATTTTATTGAATAGCAAAAAAAAAGTTTTTTTGTAACTTGTTTTTTTTACAATATCCTAATTTTAGTTCTTCCTATAACTGAATTATTTACTTTCATAAGGGTGTGGATAAGTGGTAAAATTAGATGAATAGTGCGAAATACATGTGTCATAAATTCAATTTATGAATGAGCCAACGAGTGAGTGATTGGTATATATATTCTTCAAGATTTAAGATTTAAAATAGGCTAAAGAATTGAAATGAGCAAAAATATAATGATCTGTTTAGTCATAAATATTAATGATAAAAATCTCAGTCACAGATAACATTGTGCTGAAAAACGCATTGATTCTCAAAAATAAAAATAAAAATATTTTTCTCTGTTCTCCACTTTTTTAACATAAACCAGAAATTTTAATTCTCAGCGCTCTTTAAGCAGCTGTTAAAACGGAGATTTCAATATAAAATATCAGCGAATATTATATTATATTATTTTATATATAATATAATGAAATGCATTTTTTTGATGCTTCGTAGATAAAAAGGAAATATCGTTTCAATAAATTATAATATATACAAAAGGAATGCTGTGATGAAGAAAACTCTTTTAAGAGTGTGAACTAGTTTTTTATATACTAAAAAGTAAAATCAAGAAATCAATTTTTCTTCTCTTCATCGCACACTTCACAAATAAAACACAGCACACCCTCGAACACAATTCGCATTCAACGAAAATGTTTTGCGCGAAAAAACAATTAATGCTTGTTTGCTAACAAACTGCTCGTTAATATATCGAGACTCAAACAGTTTTTCTTATTAATCGGAGAAAAAAAATTTAAATACTAAAAACATAAAGAGTTTTTTTTTCGCAACACACACACACACACACACAAATTGTATTATTAAATCAGTGTCTTATAAATACTAGTGAATGAATGGCACAAAAGAATGCCATCGATAAATAATAATAAAACGTTAAATTTTGCAAATAAGTATTAAAAATAAAGCAATGGAATCACGAAAAATCGTTTTCCGTTGATTAATTGTTTCGAACGGAGAATGAATGCATTTTTTTACAATTCACCACCGATTCAACATTAAGCATTAAACGAGTGAGAGAGAGATATAAATATAAAAAAATCGTTTCAAGCCATTCACTGATGTATAGCGTGCGGCAAAATGCTTATACTCTTGACCGAAGATTTTTCAATGTTATCGTTCAGAAAAAGAGTATGCATACTGTGAAGATAAATAACCAAATGAAAAGTAAAAATTAATGGTACAAAGGAATTGCATATTTTATTTTTTAAAAAATCGCTAAAAAGGGTTTAGAATTGGGTCAATCATAGAAAAAACTTTGTTTTTCGAGCCAATACTTTCCAGCTATCGAATAATGAATATTCAAAACCGTTTTATTTATATAAAATATATTATGTACGATGAAAAAAAGATAAACGCTAGTATGAACTGTCAGAAAATAAATTGGAAGACAGCGAAGCAAAAAGGAAATAAATTAATAATAAAATATTACATGAAAAATGATAATGAACTGAAATTGCAAGGAAAAAAGCATTCCTCAACATTTATTTATTTCGCTGTGTGTTCGATAACTATAATATCAGTATTTTTTTTATCCTTTTTCATTACTATGCTCTTTTAAATGTTATTGTGTGTTACGAGGAGAAAAAAAAATTATACACAGTATTATTAACTTATAAATTATTATTAAATTTTGCCCAATGTTTTCATAGCATTAATTTAATATAAACCAGACGAGATAAAAATGAAGCCATATATTTTAAAATAATATACAAAGAGTATATGCGAGGGGAAATTTAATAATTTAACAAAAAAAATTATATAGTAAATTATGGCTTAATAAATAGTTTTGAAACGCTTTTGAAATGCTTTGAAATTTAGTTTTTATTTAGAAAAATCATTTTTCAAGTTTAAACTTGAAGTTTATATATACTGTATCTATATATATATATATATATATGTACCATAATATTAAAAGTTAAGTAATAAAAGTAAAATTGGGAATAAATAAAAAAAATTAAATGCGCGTAATATTCAATCTTTTTTTAATAAATATCATAAAAAACTTATTATTATATAAGTGGCTAAAAATATAAAAAATGTTTTAATTTTTATTCCATAAATAAAAATTTTAGATTATAGTACTACATAAAATTTTTTTTTATATATAAGATATATGTATATTATGGTTAATATACAGCATAAATATATGTAGAGAGGAATGTGTTCCGCATATTCAACAGTATAAGGGGGCATATAATTAGAGGTATATATTAATAAATAATGCTTAGTGTAACCAAAAATAATACATAAACTAAAGACACATAATAATCTAGTGTCTAATAATGATGGATGATTTTGAAAAGAAATACTTATTCGCAATACTTTTTTTAATCACATCATATTTCTTTTTATTTTGCAGACAATTATTTTAATGCATTTTTTACGGGCAAAACAGTGTAAATGAATCATAAAAATTGATAACAAGCTATATATAATAAACGATAATAATTTCTTTGATTTTTATTGCCTACAATAAAAATAATATTCATAGACTAGTTTTTCTCTCGAAAAAAATAATCATAGGTATTATTTCGCTTTAATTACAAGGACATAACTAATACCTACAATTGATTTTATCGCCGCTTTAGAAAAAAAGCAATGTGTGTTTTTAGTAAGTCTTTTTAACCTGAACACATAATTATAATTAAGTTTAACTAATTAACACTTTCCTCAATAAAAAAAATACAAGTTACACTTATGAAAAGGTTTTAATGGATAATAAAAGAAAGAAATATGAGTTGAGCGCCGCTTAAACGCACAAAAAACAACTTCATAAATGTCGCAGTTTGATGGCTGGAACAGAAAAACTGACGCCAAGTGCTGGGAATTAAATCAGCGAATTAAATATAATCTCATCAAACTCTGAAAAATTACTGAAGAAAAATAATACTCTTAATCTAATATTATAATGAACGAGTTATTAATTTTAAGTAAAGCAGACTTAAAACTAAGAGAAAAAGAAAAAAACAATAACTAAACGAAGAGCGTATAAATCTCTTTTCTTAATACTGTCAATAGTTTTTTTTTCTCATTGACTCATCAATTTCCGTAATCAATGTTAAAGTTTACGCTAAAAAGCGCATAGCTTTATAACCGGACATCTTATATAAAAGTAAGATTGATAACGCAATCGCGCACACAAAACAACTTTTAAAACAGTTTTATTTTCTTATCTTATTAAAGGATTTATTTAAAAATGTGTGCCTGAAAAACAATAAGAAATCGAAGTAATCATACTTTCGCTAAATTATCGCCGCTATTGCTAAATTATTTTAAAATTTTCAAAAACATTTCGCCACAAACAGTACACAGCGAACATCGTTAGCATTTTTCTATGGAGAAAAAAAAACGATTCAATGAATTTCTAGAGTAATGCCATATTAGTTTGATTTTTTTTTCTTCACTACTTTTCGATTTCTCTTTTTTCTTTCTCTCTTTCTCTCTGGCAGATAAGCTAAGCTGTATATTTAAAAGCGCGCACCATATTCGCGATGATTAACTTGATATCTTGCGCTTGAACGGGCAAAAAGCTCAAGGCTTGAACACACAGGCAAATTTATCGATGAGGTTAAATTAATTTTATACAACACAACACACACACATATATACCCCCTTAACTTATATAATGGCGAGAGAGCTTAAGCCTTTTAACCAGGAATTAAAAAAGAGATTTCTTTTAAAATATGTGAATCGTTTTTGATAGTTTCTTAATGATTAGAAGAAAAATTTATACTGAAAAAGCGCGCTGCAGTAACAAATAAAAATTTAAAACTGATTAATGTTAAAGATTTCTGTATTGAATGAAAAACGGTTAAGCCTATGCCAGCAATTACTTTATATATTATTTTTTCTGTGGGTAAATAAACTGTTCACAAGAAGAAATATAATGATATTTGTTTAACTTTTAATCTGTCGAGAGTTCACAAAAAACAAAAGTTTTTTCTAGCAAAGTTTAAAATTACCCGAAACCCCTTTTGACGGAGAAAAATTTTAATTATTAAATTACAAAAATTTCCTTTTCTTGTAATCCACATTTGTGTGTATCGGTTACAAACTTTTTTTTATATTCACGGTTTTTTTTGTCGTCAGAAAAAAAATATAGATAATTAGTTTCCATTACTGGATATAATTACCTATATAATTAATCAATTAATATATATATATGTATCATATATAGGGAATAAACTTGGATAATTTAGTGCTCAAGTGTAAAAAAAATGCTGAAATGCATGAAAAGTTAATAATTCGTTTTGCCATCAAAAGTAGATCTAAATGCCTAATGGTGTAGAAAATTTTTATTTTCTTAGAGATAATAAAGCTGAGAGAAAATAACTGCGAAAAAAAACAAACTCTTAATTTCGCCGAACTATTTGAACACAAAAGTATTTACTTTAAATTTAATTATCTTTTCCAATAAAATAGTCAATTCTTTCTGTTTTCACTCAATCATATCGAAGGTTAAGCTAAAAATTTTTGGTAATTTTTTACTTTTTGTTATCAATCGATATTTGGGTAAAAGACGAATTGCTTGCTGTGCATAATTATTAGTGATGGGAATAAGCTCAAAAATTATATAACTTAAGCTTGAGCTTCTGAAATTTAAATAAGATTGAGCTTGAGCTTATTAAAAATACCTCGAGCTTGAGCTTGAGCTTGGAGCTTATAATGCAATCATTTTCGTATGGTTAATTTAATTTTTAGTGTTTTATTGTAAAAATTTTATTTTATATTATTTTAATTCACAAAAAAAACAATTTTTTTCTCACATTTTATTAAGTAATTTTGCTATACTTAATAAATATATGTAATTAAAATTACTAGTTTTCATTATTATGAGTAAATTTAAGCTCATTAAGCTCAAGGCGTGGAGCTTGAGCTTCAACTTGTCAAGCTCAAGCTCAATAAACGCCGAGCTTCGAGCTTGAGCTTTAAGCTCCGAGAATCGAAAAAATCGAGCTTCTAGCTCAGCTGAGCTTAAGCTCAAGCTGAGCTTTTTCCCATCACTAATAATTATTCAAATTTCATTAATTTTTCAACAAAGCTGTGGCAAGTTTTTTTTCATTCTTTATACACATTTAAATAATAATTATTATAATATAATAACATTTAGTAATTACATTAAATATAATATTTTTATTATGGTTTAATAAAACTATGTTTAAAAAATTAAACCATAATTAGTAAATGAATAGCTTTTTAGTTTAAGATGCAAATCAAGCTCACGAATGAATAATATAATATATAAAAGAGAGCACAAGGAGAAAAACAATAATAACATTATAAGAAATTTATATATATAGAGACAACAATAATTAGTTTTTAAATGCATCACAACAAGACATCCTTGAGTTAAAATATATTAACATAGATTTTACTTTTTTTAAAGAATAATAATAAACTTTTATATTATTTTATTAATGATATCTAATATATATAGTTTTTTTGTGATTATAATTAAATTGCAGAAAATAAAAGAATTTATATTATAATTAACTGATAATCCATTTCAGATAAGATACAAATCAGCAAAAAAATTCTCTCTCTCTCTCTCTCTCTCTCTCTGCTCGAAACAAAAACAAAACACAAATAATAACGCCGTATATGACAGATTAAAAACATTGAATTTGGGTGTGACTGACTGAACCGAATACACTTTATATATATATATTTGTGTATGAATTAAATTGAAAAAAATGTTGATATTTATTTATATTTATATAGCTATATCGTGATTGAATTAATTTTCGGTTAATTGAATAATTATTTCGCCAAAAAGTGAAACTTTTCACAAATTGATTGTAATAATAGAAAAACGTGATCAAATATTTAAAAGCAATTTATTGAGAGAAAAAGAAACCCCTTTTAATTCCTTTTTTTCTCTTTTATTTGATAAGTTTTTACTAATAAATTAGCTTTTTATACTGTTTGTTATTTTGTTTCAGAAACGCCACAAGTTATTCAACTTTTGCACAGAAGAGTTTTTTCCCTCGAAAATGATAACAACAAACCGTTAAGTCGTATATTCTAATTTTAGGTGTGTCAGCAAAAGTATTTGGAAATAATTTCGGTTCATTTTGCTACACTGTGTAATTGTGTCACCAATCACTGTTGAGTATGGCATCAAGTTTTTTTTGATAACTTATTTTATAAACATTTCAGTTGAAATGTTTCACTTAACGGGTGTTTGATGAGCAAATAAGCTTAAATAAGAAAGTAGTGTTGCCATTGGATGTACTTATAATCAAATAATATGGTAAATGTATAAATAATTCTAAAATAAGTCTAAATTAATCTAAATCTGTTCACAAGTCTATAGACGGAAGTGAAGCCGCATAATTAATACACTGTTACGAACTGGTATTACTTAGTTATAAATATTGACAAAATAAGTTAGAGACGGATTTCAAATGACTTAGAAAATTAGATGCACAGTTGTAACGAATTCACTATATTTGTCATTTTTTACTTTTTATTAGACAAAATATTTGTCATTACCCTTTCGATTCTGTTCACATTTGTAGTGACGTCTAGAAACTTTTTTCTGAGAGAGAGAGAGAGAGAGAGAGAGAGAGAGAGAGAGAGAGAGAGAGAGAGAGAGAGAGAGACTATAAAAAATGCGATGTCATTTATTTCATGAGAAAATATGGACTCAAAAAACCGTATTTTCTGCTAATATCGGAAGTGGTTTTTTTTCTGAAAGAATACTTCAGAGGAGTTTTTTTGTTTAAGGGAAACTTGGGGAGGGGAGGGGCACCAAAGCGAAGCACCAGCGACAACGTAAACAACACGAAAAAAATTTAGAATTACAAAAGCCGCTTATTTTGGCGTTGAACAACAAAAGAGAAGAGAAGAGATGACAAAATAGCTGGAATAACGCGTATTACAAATCACATACTAGAAGAAAAACCTTGTGAGAGAGAAAAAAAGAGAGAAAAAAAAATTGGACATCAAAGTCAAAAAGGACGGCAAAAGCGAATCATCCGCTTGTATATATCCGGAAGGAAAAGCTCAAGGAGAAAATCAGCAAAGCAATCAAACCTTTCGTAACTTTTTTTTTGGTGTGCAAATATGCACAGGTATGTGTGCGCTGCTTGCTATCCCATTAAGCGACAGGTCTAACGTACAGACAAAGAATTGCCTTAGAATTAGTGGTAGCGGCGGCGATGTCATTATTATTATTATTTTTCTACTACTTTAAAACTGTGCGTCGTAGTATCAAATTGCACTCGAAATAGTTATAAGACTTATATATATCTTACACATACAGTATAAAACTTATTGATGCAATGCATCCTATAGCCCGAAGCGTTCAATGAGAGGCACATCAACAATAACAACACAACACAATTGTGTTTTGCAAGAGTCCCGCGATTTATTTATTTTTATTTTTTTTTAGTTTAAGTGATTTTAATTTTTATTTCTTCTAATTATTTAAACGAAATGATGTGAGGAGTGAATTGCTTTATGGATTTCACTAGTCTTTTATTAGTTTAATGTCACTATTGTTGTGTAGTTTTTATTTAAATAAATTTTTCTTATCACACCATTAGAAGGCATATTAGATTTGTCTAAAAACGAAACGAATAACGAAACTCTAGTTTACGAAATGCTTTGTACCGCAGCAGCAGTCTTAGTGACCTCAAATCAGATCCATTATTAAAATGAATATTTCCGTACAATGCAATAACGTTGTTATAGATTTCTTTAGATTTAATAAAAACACTCATTTTATGATTATTCAAATCATTGAGAGCGCATTCTTACAGTAATACCCCTTAATTATCTCTTTAAAGGATAGTTCTTTAGATGGCTTACAAGAGACAAAGCAGTGAATGGCCCTAAAAGGTACAGAAACGTGATTACAATTTTGAGATATTAGGCTTCTGAACACACTTCTTGTGCATATAAATGATTATTGAATAAAGCCTACATTCATGAAGAGTGAGCTTATATTCACTTTTACTCTTAACCATCGCTTTTCAGATACGCTCTGGTAAAAAATAAAACTGTATTCAATAACTTATCAGAACATTTGTGGTACACGTGTGTGTGAGCGCGACTTAGTTATAATATAAAGAAGTATTTATAAACAAGAAATTTTTTAAAAACACATTTGAATTTTTTTATTATCGCACTGCTAATGCAATCAAATAATTTGATCTTTTATGTAACAGTTTAACGGGAAAATATTAATGAATGAGTGAGTTTAAAAATTTTTTGTTAATAATAATTATTACATTTTCTGTTACGCGTTATACATAATCCTTAGATTACAAGCCCAACTCATTATGTGCTAAAAGATAAATCAGCTGGAATTTTAGGAGAAATTTTTGTTAAATAAATATTTTTTTTGTTTCTAAAATATCTTTTATTGCATTAAAAATATCTTTACACACACTGTATACTAAAACTTATTGATGCAAAATGTAATGCGAAAATTAAATATTATTAAAAATGCAAATCACTTTAGGCTATTAACTCATTTAGTAGTTCAATGCATCCCAATGTATATATTTTTCATCTGCGAAAGTAAGTACTTTGCAGCGAAAAAACGATCGAGAAAAAGGGGTGATTGATGAGATAATAGGTAGCGCAACGGTTACCACTACAATATGGATAATCATGAAAAAAATTCCTATTGATAAACACACTCATTATTGTAATCCATATCCAATGCATTAATTATAAAAAAATAATTACATTTACGCTACGCTTTGGGTGAGTTATAAACTACCGAAAAACAAAAATCTAAAATCACAAAATGAATCTGCGATTTTAAGCAAGCCATGTATTATGCATATTAAACGAGTTAATGATTACGGCGAATGTTCATTCAATTTGGGTGGGAATGATCACGCAAACGCCAAATATAATGATAATAAGATGAATTTATTTAATGGTACCAATGAATTTTACAATTAAAAAATTGAAACCGATTCTTAAAAATCCATTTTCCCCTTAAGACCTATCCTTGGGATTAAGCCATGAATGCGAGAGAGTCAAGACTGACAACTCGATTATGGATCGTTTTTATACCATTTTAAAAAATATATATCTATCACATTCATAACTAGCCGTAAGAGCCAGTATTTAAGAAAAAAAAGTTAATTATCCGCACATCAGACGTTTTTGCTAACGAATGAAACCGATTCATTGTCAGCTAAATCCCGAAAACATGCAGAAAATTTTAAAACATTGCAATAGTAAAGATAATTAGGATGCTGTTTGGTATGTATGAATAGCTGACAGAGAAAATACTGATTATTACCGCATAACTAACATTCGTAAGGGATTAATCCACACTTAAAGGTTATGTAATAAAACTAATTTAATATAAACTATGAAACGGAAAGTTTTAATTCACAAATACAATATTTTGAGAGATGTTTAGATATGATGAATTTTCAAATTTAAAATAAATTTCTAAATCAAATGAATCATCTAAAAGTGAATCATAGCCGTGCCGTATATTTGCTTACTTCTACGAAGATGACTACTATTATAATATAATTATAATGAATCAGTTATTTTCGGAATTTTGTATGCGTTGCATGGCTGCGTAACATTAATTCGCGTGTGATTATTATCGCAGAGTTTTGATTGCAAAATACATTTTGCTACTTAATATGATATGCGTATTGAATTTAAACGATAACTGTTATCCGAATCGACTCGTAAAATGTTAAAAGATTTAAGCTAAGAAAGAATCAAAAGTGCTATAATAAAGAACTAACATAGTCCAATGACTTAATAGTCTAATTCTTTGCGAAAAGCATTTTTCCGTAAATAGAAGGAGGAAAAAAGAGAGATAACAAAAAAATCAAATAAAATTCTTTGAATTAAATCTTAGATCCAATTATAAGAATATGAATGCGAATGGATATAAAAATTTTTTAAGAGAGATTACATACACACACATACATATAACTGTTTATCGGTTCATATATGAGTTCAACAAATTATAACTGACTATTTTTCTTCTATTTAACAAATAAGCTTAACTCTCTGGCGCTAAAAAAACTGGAGTCAAATTAGCTTAAATGATAATTTATTGCACACAGAAGTATGTTTTTTGTTTATATTAATGCAAACAACAAAAAACTGAAAATCTTATTTAATTGTATTAATTTGTTAAGCGCCAGCTCTGGTTTTTTTTAACAGTTTAATCGTTATTTTATGAATTTTTATGCGATAAAACTGTTTGACTTGTTTTGAGAAATTTTTTATCGTTGCGTATAAAATATCGGATTTTATTGCCTCCAATAGAAGTAGCAAAAAAGATTATTATGCTCAGAGTTGAAATGAATTGAAAGAAACAAAAACCATAATAATTTTGGGGCATAAAAATTACTTTTTTCCACTCATAAATTTTATCAAGTATTTTTGATTTTTTGATATTAATTTTGTATTTTTTTAGCTGATATATTATTATCAGTTTCTTATAAATCAATAATAAAACAACAGAGATATTTAAAAATTCTATTCAGTTATTTTGTTAAGATTTTATTTATTTAGGTTTAAAATTTTCCCAAATTTAACGAATCCGGTAGTAGTAGTGATAACAAAAAAACAACAATCAAATTTTTTTCTATCAAATACAATCATTTCATTGATGTCGAGGCAGAGAGAAAATGCGTTCACAACACCACCAAAAGGAAATTAAATCAATGATTAAATATAATCGCATATTTGCAACAAAAAAACCAAAAGAATATTCTCTCGGCCTGTAAATAATAATATTAGACGGAAAATGTTGATTTAAGTACTTTAGCATTAAACGCAACCTTCAAACTGTTTAAAACAATAACTCAAAACGTAAGGATAGTATATAAAAATCTCAATCCCTATCAAACTAAGAAATGTTAAACTTTCTCAAAGACTTTGTTGTTGATGGCGAAATTTTTTCGATCCACCCGTTGAAATAATTGTACTCTTATCGACCCGGTTTGCAATATAACAAGTATCCTTTATGACAAACATACTTAATATAAAGGAAGATTGATAATGCCTGAATCGCGTATATACTGTAAAAGTCAGCGCAAAATAAGTGAAAGTCTTTTATAGTGTGTATTTACGATTTTCTTGATGGCAAATGTGGGACAACACAATAGAATAATGCATTCTCTCTCTCTCTCTCTCTCTCTCTCTCTCTCTCTCTCTCTCTCTCTCTCTCTCTCTCTCTCTCCGGTATTATTGTTTTGCTTGAGATTTCTAGCCCAAACAGTGCATTAGATTTCTAGCGATATTATTATTATTATAATTCATGCCTCACTCACGAGTCAATTAAGCCTTGAAGCATTGAGCTGTTTATATAGAATGATAATCAAAGAGATCCAACATTTAAGCCTTTAGGGTGGAGTGCCGTTCGTAGTGCGTGTGTCTGCGTAATAGTGGATGAAGAAAAAAGTGAATCGTTATTAATATCCAACTACTGACCCCATTTCTGGTAATCAACTGAAGCAAAAGGGAAGGGCAGGGAAGCAATGGACGCGATTCACAAATTTCTCAATACACTCTACTTTTTAAGAGTTTTTGCATCTAATGCTGAGGCAACGCAACGGCTGTGGCTGTGCTCCGCTTATTCAACCTCCAGCATCGCTGCTGAGATTGATAGTAAAATATGTCCAATAGATAATTAGTTTGACTTATTTGCAGCGCACACATACGCACAACCAAAAAGTCAAACAGTTCTATATCTCTAGAAGAGAGTGTCAGTTCAAGCCATACGTATTGAATAATAAGGGGATACTCCCAATCAGGCGCTGGAGAGGCAGAAAAAATAATAACGGAAAAATAAATTTCTCTTTTTTGCGTTTACTCTCGAAGAGATATCGAGAAACCAGCGAGAAACGAGTGGATAAGAGAGCGAGTTTGTGCTCAAAAAAAAGAGCAAAATAAAAGGAAAAAACTTGTTTGTGTTTGCAAAAGTATCAGTTAAAAAAGATTATTTTAAAAACACATACAGCAATGAGAGAGAGAGAGTTAATAAAACTTTTAAATTATTGAAAAAATAACAACAAAAACTAAAAACTAAAATTTATAGATTTTATATTTATAATTTATAATAATATTTTCCTCCAATCAAGCGGTAATAATGTGTTGCAGTAATTATTTTTTTTCGATCCCAATAAATTTAAATATTTTAGTGCTGGCAATATCAATCAAATTTCTCGAAAACAAAGAGTTTCTGATTTTCTGTGCCCACTTTTGTGTTAGAGTAACACATTTTTTGAGAATATCACAGAAAAAAAATGCTTTTGCCTAAATCTCAAACGCATGATTTTATTATGCAAAGATTTTAAGCAGCAGTTCATAATTTCCTTATAAATCGAATATTAATTTTTGCCAATATCTTGTTGATGTCCAGGAAATAACGCGCGCATAACGCAACAATTTTTCCTCTCATTAACCCATTTCATGCGCATAGGAATTTAGAGATTAAATAGTAATTAAATCTTTAGTCTATAAAGCACAGCACTTCATAATGGCATCAATAAATGATATACATTATTGAAATTACATGCGATTTAAATATTAGCCATTGTTTTTGACAATATGTAACGCTACTCAAGTCTCTCTCTCTCTCTCAGTGCTTTACTCTCCTCCTCTTATCTGATTCATCATCTGTTGAAACTATGCTCACAATGTTTGA
>JAQIVF010000266.1:0-26891 GCA_034698365.1 Steganacarus magnus
TTTGTATCGAAACTTTTTACAGACTTTTTTATTACGTAAACATCATATGCGCACATCAGACTGTTTCTTCATGATATATTTCTCTATGTTATGAGCTATAATATACTGTATATGAAGCGCACAAATATTTCCATAAATATTTATTAAGAAATAAAGATTTTATTAACAACAACAACAAAAAGAAACAGAATTACTCTAAAAGTTTAATGCGATAAACCTTTACACACATAAATTTTTAGTTTTTTTATTTTCACGTAAAACTTTTAAAATGCGCACACATTTTTGCAATCAAAAAAATTGTTTTATATATCGTTTTATAAATAACAAACAAAAAACTTAATTTCAAAACTTAATTCAAAAAACTAAATAATAATAATAATAATAAATATATCTTAATTATTTCCTAACAGATACTGCGTAGTGTTCGAAGTGGTGAAGTCTCGCAAGGCTTGTGATACGATGAGCCCCGAAATCGCGAACAAACTACAGCCCGGTTCGCGTGTGTGTGTGCAGTGCGAGGACGCGGCGATGCGAAAGCACTTGGAGTACCGCTGTCAGGGTCACGGAGTTGAGGGCAAAATGACGCGCTGGACATCGCTGGCGGTCCACAACTGTCACGGCAGATGGATTCGGCGAGAGCAGCACCGCGAGTGCCCGTGCCATCCGTCCGGTCATCCGGACTTTATATTTGTTTAACGATACGAGAAATTTTTAAAACGATTAATTAATTAATTAATTTTTTTTGATACTAACATTATTATTTGATACTTAGAGTTAGAAATAAAGGCATTAGAAGTTAATTATTATTATTATTATTATTATTATAACTTAAGTTTGTTTTGCAATGATCATGTACTGTATTATTATTATTATTATTATTCTAACTTTCGTCGTTTTCACTATTATATACATTTTTGCGATAATTGTTTTTAATCCTCTGTTTTGTTGAATTTTTTTATAAATTAATCGAAAAAATTGTAAACTCAAGTTATTCTTATTAATTTCACTGTTAATTAAGTGAAGCGCTTTTTTTGATTGTTTCTTAATAAGATTTATGTGGTTTCTTAATTTAATAAATTAAATGTTCATTAATAGAAAACAAAACGAAAAGCAGTAATTTTTTAGAATAAAATTTCAATGCAATGTTATTTGCAATGTTGTGATCGCAGTTAACAACACATTAAAAATGCGCGCAAATACAACATATATATTTAACACGGCATACATATACACACTTAATATATAAATGCTTTCTAATAAATGTCTATTATTAAAAAATTTGAGATTTTTAGTGAAATCGATCAACACTTAGTTAATAATATTAATCTATTTTATTTAACTAAATCTCATTTATTATTTACAACAAACGAAGTACAGTTATTTCATTATAATATAAATAATAAAGTGTTGAAAAAATTTGAATCATTTTGTGAAAATCAAGTGATTATTAAATTTGATTGCAGTGATGGTTATTATACTCACTACATGGCACTAACAGATAATGGGTGTGTCTATAGTTGGGGTGACAATAGTTACGGACAATTGGGTGACGCGAGTGTTAATGATAGCGATCAGCCAAAGTTAATTAATAATTTGTCTGAACATTTTATCACTGATATTAGTTGTGGTTTTGGTTATTCGTTAGTGTTAACACGTGATGGTGGTGTGCATGCGTTCGGTTCGAACTATTACGGTGAGTGCGGTAATAACACCACAGATAATCAGTTAATGCCGAATAAAGTTGAAATACCGAACACCACTAAAGTGATCGCAATTTCGTGTGGTTGTCATCATTCAATAGTATTGACACAATGTGGTCACGTATTTGGTTGGGGAAGTAATATTGAAAAACAATTAGGAATTGACGGTAATGGTAGACAACTGATTCCGATTCAATTGAATGTACCATTAATTATGCAAATAATGTGTGGTGAATGGTATACGTTAATGCTATCAATTGATGGCGATATTTATTTTTGTGGTACAATTGAAGATTGTGTATCACATGATTATCCAACAAAACTAAACTCTTCTACAAAATTTACTGAAATCGCCGCAACAATAAATAGTGAGTTATGTGTTGCGTTATCATCCGATAATAAGTGTTATATTTTTGGTAATTATGGTGATAATAGCAATGAAGTGATAATAAGAGATTTACAACAAACTGATTTCGCTTCCATTAATGAAACTTTTTCATTCTATGAACAAATTACATATAAATGTATCAAAATAGAAAAAAAATACTCAAATATGTTTAAAGAACTGAGTTTACTAAGCAGTGGTGGGTTTTCGAGTGTATTTAAATGTGAACATAGATTAACACAGCAATTATATGCGATTAAAAAAATTAGTTACGAAGTTCACAGTAAAGAAAGTGTTTTGAATGGATTAAAGTTTTTCTCAAAACTTGATAGCAGTTTTGCAGTGAAATACATTGATTACTGGATCGAAGAAAATTATTATCTCTCATCGCATAGCAGTGAACAAAATCAAAATTATCATCTTTTAAATCCTAAATTTTTTATTCCTAAAAGAACACAATTATTACACATTCAAATGGAATTATGTTCACTAACTTTAAGAGATGCAATAAACATAATAAAAAAAGAATGTGTTATAACACCAAACAATACATTATCATTAATCGGATATTATATCTCAAGTGAATTATTGTATGAGATATTAGAATGTGTGCAATACTTACACCAACAAAATCCAGACATAATTCATCGCGACTTAAAACCTGAGAATATTTTATTAACACAATTGGATGAAAATAATCGTAGATTTGTTAAATTATCTGATTTTGGTTTATCAACATTTCACGAATTTTCAGATCAGTCACACACTGTAGATATCGGATTCCAAAAATATAGAGCATATGAAGTGGATTATACCACAAAATATACGACTAAAGCAGACATTTTTAGTTTAGGCAGAATTATTCTGGAAATGTTTCTAATTGACCGCAAGTATGTTTAATTTTTAATAAAGAAAAACATTTCACACAAATTTATAATAAATTACTTTATTAATTAGTAAAGAAAATGATGAAAGTTTATTGGCGTTAAACAAAATTAAAGATATGGCTAAACTGGCGGTGAAACTAAATGCAGATAAACGACCGGATTGTAGTGAAATGTTGTCGCAACACAACGAATGGCGTGTCACTCGCGAACAATTGTTAGCGAACGAAGAGTTCACTGAGGTTGTGGGTAAAATTCCGAAATCAAAGTCAATCGATGATAATTTTATTGAATATTTCGTTCAAAATAAATTCCAATTCAAATAATGATTACGGAATTTAATTTATTACGAATACTTCTAACAATTTTTTTATTTAATTTTAATTATGAAACAATATTTTTAAATGTTTGTTTTAAATTTTTTACTCGAGTAATTAAGTAATCGAGAATTAATCGAAGATTACAATTTGTTATCTTTAATTTTATTACTTGTTTTTATAAAAACTTATTTCTATTATTTGCTGTCAATTTTTTCTATAAATTTAAATATTTTTTCAATAAACTGTTTTCTAAGTTAAACATTTAGAAAATTTTCAATCGTTTGATAGTTTAATAACAAAAATAATAAATGTTACTAAAATATACTATATTTCGATTTGATAATTGCACTGAAGTCACTACTCTTCCAACTGAATCCTTATTACTCCCATATATGAAGAGTTTTTCGAATTATTCGAACCCAGAAAATAATAGCGGAAAACTCTCGCTACAAAATACAGGTCAATTAACAAAAAAATTTTATATTTCAAGGATCAATTTTTAAAAGAGAAAGTTATAAATGGAGAATACCATAATTATGTAAAATGCACAGGTTATTATAGAGTGTTTTGTGCATTTAATACCATATTTATTCGAAGGTGTAACGTGATATGTGTCTAAAAATACTGTACTGTGTATAAGAGAATTTTTATCAGGAAAAGTGTAGGTGAAGTGCGATTCAAGAAATACCGAGAAAATATAATTTTTTATATTAAAATATGTTAGAATATTAGATTCTAAGTTATTTTTCGGTTTAATATTTCAGCTATTTTTTTGCATATATTTTTTCAATATTTCAATAACAAATTCACACCAATTAAGTTAGTTGGCAACTGAGTCAAGTATAATAGCGTTAACTACGGTGTAATACTAGTTTAGTATATGATAGAAATTTGGTATTTTGTAATCGTAATATTTTAATATATTTATTAAATCATAAGTTTTTTAAGTGAATTTATTCAGTTTTATTTTTGAACATAAAAATTCGATTTAGCGGTTTCATAAATATTCACTAGTTTTGGCTAAACAGAGGTTAACTAATTAAGATTAAAAAAAAGACAAAGTTTTGATGGCTAAGTAAGATCAATACATGAAATTAGCTCACAAGTAAGGTTAGTGTAAAAAATCAACAAAATAGACAGCAACACCTTTAGCTAAATATATGGTAAACTAAATTTATTAGGGGAGCAGTACTAACAATATTATCAGTGATCACTGATCACTCATTCAAATACAGTACAATCAAAACAAAAAATATCACCAAACAAACAAAAAATATCACCAAACAAACAAAAAAAATTAAAATTTAAAAACAAACGACTAAAAATTATGATGTGACTGAATATTAACAACAAAAAATAAAACAATAAAACCACATAAAGTTTAGGAGAGCAAAAGAAATCACAAAAAAAAACTTTTTAGACGTCAAATGAAAAAACTTGATCACTATAGCAACCGCTAACAGATGTCACCGTAAGCGAAGCAGTCATACATGTTTGAGCCATACTCGCGAACGCATTTCTCGCACATATGCTGTGTACAGTCGTATATATATACTGCATATAAAACGAAAATAAACATAGATTTTATATATACAAACACACGCAGAAAATCATGTGAGTTATTAAATAACACACACACTCACTCACTCACAAACGCACAGACAAAACACTTTTCAACTTTTTTTGACGCTATGACACTACTGTACTGTAGTTGTTGTGTACTGTGTGTGTAATATTTTCTTGACGAACAGCATTCACACAATTGTTTTGTGTTAACTCTCGACTATAAGACTGTGTGTGTATGTGTGTGCGACGCGAAGAATATCAAAATATAAAGAATCGAAAAAATTTCAATTTTATTGTTGGTTATCAAAAGAAATTTTTTTTTTTTTGGTGCTGTGTGCTATCAATTTGTTTAACTCGCGAGCGAGTAGTCGTCAAAACAGCTGTTTATTGCTAAGAGAAGCGGTGTGTGTGCTATGTGTGTGTGAATAATATGTTGTATTCTAATACAAATCGCTATGTTTTTTCCCAAACGATGAATATAACAATTGAATGACGAAACACACACACAGGGAGAAGAGAAAGACATATCATATACGCTTTTTATAACACAATGAATGAATAATAAAAAATATAAAGAAAATTACTGCCTGTTAAATGTACGGCTGTTTTTGTTGTTATTATTATTATTGTGATTAAAATGTACTGAAAAAAAAAACTATGAGATACATATCTGTTTGTTGGTTTAATAATATCGTCGACACATCTGTTAAATATTGAATTTTTATCATAAGTATTATTAGTTGATTGTAATACATTTAAATAATCTTATTATTTTATCGCAAATATTATTGTTATAATCGCGGCGTTATTTTTGGCGTTAATTATCGTTATTATCACTTCACAACTGCGAAGTTATCGCTGCAAACACACACACAATACATACATTGTTGACGGAGAGAGAGAGAGAGAGACCGAGACTCGCATAGAAACGCGTGATCAGTGATGGCATCGGTAAAAGTTGCTGTTAGGGTCAGACCTTTCAATCAACGGTAATATATTTTTTTATGTTTTCAATTTTTCATTTTTTTTGTTGTTGATTTATTTGCATTTTATTAGAAATCTATGTGTAATCAATAGCAATGATTATTGGTTATTAATATAGCTTACGTATGTATTTCTCGTGTTTTTTTATTTAATCCGCGATAAAATCGGCTCAAAACGGAGAAAATTTATTTTTGTTTTTTTAATGCGTTGAAAATAGTTTATTTTTTGTTTAGTTTATATATTTTTAAAAATCGACGCCTCGTTAGGCGATATATTTCGCTTCTTCAGACGAGAGAGAGAGAGAGAGAGAGAGAGAGAGAGAGAGACCAGCTCTCTAATAGTAAAAAGTTATTAACACTTAATTTTTTTTACGTCGTGTTTATTTATTTTCGCCTTTGCCTATCAGTGAGCTTTTTCTGTTATTTTTTTTTGATTAATAATATTTTTCCAGCTTAGCCGCTAGTAAATCAATTCCGAAAAAAAATCGCGGATTTATTTTTGTATTTTTAGCGTTTATTGAACGAAATTTTTCTGCTAACGAGCATTGGAAAGCGGTTTTTTTTTCGCGATTAATTTTCTCTTCACTACTACTCACTCTCGTGTCTCTCTTACACTATTTATTTTGTTTCCAGTATAAACACATATTACAGCTGATAAATGGATTATTTATTTTTGATTATTCTCTTTCACTTCTCACTTCTCGTTTGCTCTCTCTCTCTCTCTTTAGGAAAAAAAAGCGTAATTTTAGAAACAAAAAGTAATAATTAATATCAAAAAAAGTTTAGTTTCATTCCCTAAAACAACAACTTGTTTCAAAAATAGTGGCACATTACAAAAAAAAATTTTAAAAATAGAGTCATAAATAAATTCATTTATCGCTTTTGTGTGTGTGTGTGTGCTGTATATGTATATATTGATAGATAGATGTGTGTATATATTTATACTGTATTGTATATACAAAAAAGCGGAGTTAATTGTGTGGTATATCTCAGTATCAGTCAGTTTTCGCACAGAGAGCACTGTAACTAAAAAAATTTTTTTAGTCACTGTATGCGCGTTTCACACTCTAAATAATATGAACTTTAAAAAAGTTATTAATTAACTACACAACTCCTTTGTGTTGTGAAACTCGGCGTTATGTATTCACTCATTCATTACAGTACACCACACACTGTTGCAGTGTTAGCGGTGTTCAGTGTTTTTTTTTTAAATATTTTTTTGCTTTGTTTTTTCTATTCTAAACTCATCTCTCGCTCGCTTTGACCCAAGAAGCAAATTTTTTTATATTCATTCATTCATTCAGTTCAGTTCATTATTTATTAATGGCACACAACAAACGCGCAACAAATATATTATTGCATATAATGGCGTTATAAATATTATATTAGAGTTATGACGAGAGAGAGAGAGAGAGAGAGAGAGAGAGAGAGAGAGAGAGAGAGAGAGAGAGAGAGAGAGACGATTTTTTTCTGTTACAGAAAAGTATAGTTTTAGCCTTAAAAAACTTCTTCTTTTCTCGCTGTAAACTAGTTATTTATCATCAAATGTCATATTTGTGTATTTATTTATTTTTCTACTTTACTTTACTTTACTTTACTTCTCTGTCTCTCCTTTTTCGTTTTATACTGAATGTGTGCCCACTTTTTTGCTCTCGTATCTCTCGCTCACTCGAAACGCTTGTTAGAAAAATACATGTTTGCATAAGAAGTAAGTAAGTTGGAAGTAAAATACCAGTAAATGAAGAATTAGGAAAAAATCTCAACATTTGACACCAATTTCTTTTTTTTGAATAATTTTTATTAATAAAGCAATGCGCGTCAATAAAATATTTTCTTCTTTGATTTACTTTAATTTTTTTCTTTTGATTAAGAGTTGCGAATTGTGTGCGTGAATGAGCGCCTTATAATTAAATGATGCATAAGTTTATAATTAGTAATTTATTTATTATTTTATCGAAAATAGCGTGTTATTAAATATTTTTTTGTTTTTTTTTGTTTGCTTGCAAATCAGAATTTTTTTAATTTGAAAACAAGAAATTTTTTTATTGCAGATTTCTATAATTAAACTTTTCTATATTCTTTCTTTAATCGTAATTTACTGCGAAGAAGTTTTTTTTTCAAAGAAATTAAGCATTATATTTCAAAAACTTTCATTATTGAATTTTTATAGCTTACGCGTGCCGTACGGAATGAATCGCGGATTTAGTTCTGATTGTAATCACTTTATTATTATTATTGCTTTGTTGCGTTTTTCTGTGTGCCATTTGTGTGAGTTGTGTTGTGAGTAATGTATGAAATAAACCTTTTTATTTTCAATCAAAACAGCGGTGCGCGCAGAGATTTCTTTTGAATGTTGTGATGATCAGATGATTATATGGTTGCGCGCTTTTTTTTAATTCTCTCTCTCTCTCTCTCCGCTCGCGAAATGCCACCACAAAAAAAATATAGTTTAGCATTGATTAAATGACACGTTCATTCACTAGATTTGAGAACTGTATTTACCACTGTTATTACCGTTGTAATACTGCCCATTGCTTATGGCATTTTTTAGTTTTATCCCATATTATTTTTAACGGCATATTTTTTCTATTCATCTCTTTTCGTTTCCCATATATGTTATTCTCTTAATATTGTTTTCATGTGCTGAACGTATCGAGTGAGACAAAAAAATATGTTTTTTAAAATGCGCTCATAATTATTATTTATAGAAATAAAAGGCTAATGAATAAGTCCTGATAAGGGGAGTGTTTTGTGGTTTTCTTTGGCTATTTTTATAACATACTTAAGATATAAGAACAAACGCTTTATTATCTCTTCTCTATTCTGAGCGAGCAATAAAAATAACCATTTTATTAATAGCTCGATAATACTGGAAATAATTCTCTGGATGAACCTCTTGTTATATCGATGTCAAAAAGTTTTTATATATTAATTGCTTTATTATGTGGTTATGTTGTTGGCTATTGTTCTGTTAATGTTAAGATAGGAAGAGAGAGAGAAAGAAGTGATGCCACCGAATGATGCGTGAGAGAGAGAGAGGGAGAGAGGGAGAGAGAGAGAGAGAGAGAGAGAGAGAGAGAGAGAGAGAGCGTGCGAGAGTGAGAGAGAGAGAGAGAGAGAGAGAGAGAGAGAGAGAGAGAGAGAGAGAGATTCACAAAATGCTAAGTTTAAAATGAAAATAGAAAATCAGAACAACGGTCTATAATCTTATATTAAACTTTAAATATTAATATATTGAAGGATTAATGATGAGAAGTGGAACATTAGTGCGGAACGATTTCGATTTGAAATCAACACATTTTCATAATATCTGTAGATAGTAGTGGTAGCAGTTGTAGTTGTATTAATAGTAGAGTTAGAGTGCGAATGATGAGAAAAAAAGTTTTTCGTACCTAAAATAATAATAATGACATTATTTTACAGTTTATTATATATTCATTTATATAAAAATTTACGCGCATAAGAAAAAAATTATATGCTTTTAAGTTTATATGTTATACGTTGGGCGGAATTTAGTTGTGTGTTCTGGTAATACAGTAAAAGAAAAAAGTGTGTGTGAGCGAGAAATAGAGATACAAAATCATTAGTTACACAATGCCCTCAAACCATTAGATTACTTGGTTTATTGATAAATGTCTCAGAGATACTGGATTTGTGTGGTGTGAGTGGGGGTCGAAACGGGAAAAATTGATTGAGACATTCGAGAGCCAAAATAAAATTTTTTCACACATCAAAGATGACAAATTCTAGAGTTTGTTTTGTTGACGCGAATCATTAAATAGTTTAGTTTATGTTTTGGATGCCGGAATTTTTTTCTCTCTCTCTCTCTCTCTCTCTCTCTCTCTCTCTCTCTCTCTCTCTCTCTCTCTCTGTTTCTCGCTATTTAACTGTTATGTATATAATATATAAACGTTCGAAACATTTTGAGAATGTCAAGGATTTGTCAAGTTATTTAAATTTTTCGTTCCTATTTTATTTTCTGATTTTTTTTGTTGCGCTCTTCTTACTGCTTGATTACTGTTTTAAGTAAATCTTTTTTTCTTTCTTCGAGGAAGTTTATGTATACTGTACACACAGAGAGAATTGAGTTCATTGTTCGGGTATGAGTGATACTGATGTGTATGTGTGTTGTGTATGTATGTGTCACTGTTTGTGTTGGAAGAGAAGAGAGATAGTGTTTTTTTTAAAGATTTTAAAATTCAAAAAATGAGTGGTGGTATGAGAGTATAAACTATGGTGCGATGAAAGTATTTATTCCAACCAAAAATAAAAATAAAAATAAATTATGCCAAAAACTTTTCCATACACTTTTGTTAATTAAATTCTTATTTTTTTTGCACCCGTAATGCACTGTCAGTTATTTTTAGCTGTGTTGCCGTTATTCTCTTATTTTCTTTTACTATAAAGAATATTTTACTGTAGAAAACATTCAACTGTATTATTATCACAGGTATTATTATATAAGATATATGTGTACATCGGATATATATCTCTTGAGTCAGCGAAAAGAAAAACAAGACCAAAGTGTGATAAAATCTGCTTTTATAAATAATATAGTTGTCGGCTATCTCTCTCTCGCCGAAATAAAAAGCGAAACAAAAAAATTTCTCCCTTTAAATAAAGTCATTAATTAGCCGTTAATAATGCTATAGTCTTAATTATGGCGCGCAATCATTTTAACGATTTTATTGAGTTGTATAAAACATCACCGATAGCTAGTAATTAGTGATCAGAAATTACTAGCTATCAAAAAAAAATAATATTACTACTGTATTCGCAGGTATATTATATAAGTATTAGTATTATGCACATAGAAAATCTCACCATTTAATGACATCATTTCTTCTTCGCATGCAAAAGTAATAACTTTAATTTGCCCGTATATGTATGTATTTTTATCTTGATTATAATTATTAATGCGAATTAAACAAAACACGAATTTATTATACATGTGCTAAAAAAGTATTTAAATGAGAGACACATAAAAAAATTTATGTGTAAAAAATTGTGCCCAACAAGCAAAAAGTCTTATTCGATACAAAAAAAAATAATAATGAAAGCTTTACATAATTAATTGGTGTTTTAATTTTATTTTTTCGTGTCTAGTTATAGATAGATTCTCTCGTTCTCTTCTTTTGAGAGGGAAATAATTTTTATTATGTGTTTGCTTTTTATAGAGAGAAAAATATATAAGTTATTTTCATTAATTATTTTTGTATTTCTCTCTCTCTCTCTCTCCTCTCTCTCAATCTCTCGTCAAAAGAATAAATTAAAGATAATTTTGATTATCATTCATTACTCGCTCTTATCTCTGAAAAGAGTTTTTTTTATAGTTAGCGTAGTCAGTGGTACTGTGTTTAATATAATCAGAATAATAATAATTTTTTTCCGTTTTTATTGAACGCGCAGTTTTATTTATATATATCTACACACATCTCTTTTTTTTATCGTGAAATAAAAGGCGAACTGTTATACACCGCGTAACGCACTCTGTTTACTTCGTGCACTTATTATACATTATACGTCTATGTATTTATATACCGAGAGAAAGATCTTTCGAATTGATTAAGACTAAACAGAATTTACATTACAATTAACATATAAATATATATTAGTGCCCGTAAAATGGAAATGCTATAAATAAAAAATCTCTTGTGCTACACAACCCATCCTACTCTTCAAAAGCAGCAGAAAAAAATAAACAGTTATATAACTTGAGTTTGCATATACACAGACATACATTAATTAGACCCTCGCTTGTTTGACCGAACTATTTTTGTGTTATGATGTGTGTGTTTTGAATAAAAGTAGTTTATCACAAAAAAAAGAGTTAAAAGAGTTAAAATAGCGAGAGAGCGATTGAGATAAGAAACAAAAAATAAATCCGTTTTTTATATTTTTTTTTTGCTTTGCTGTACTGAATTAGATTTGCGGCGTGTGATCCTATTCTAGAAATCTGTTTTTAAATCGTCTATCAATTTTAGTTGAGAGTTGATTATCATCTGCTTGTGTACTGTATAATAATCGGATTTTAATTAAAACGTAGTAAAGTGTATTTTCTATAAATATATATATATAGCATTTATATATATTGTTTTTGATAGATGTGCGCTAAAATAGTAGTCACCCATACATAATAATAAAATCGTATTAAAGTGGATATTAAATTATCCATTTATTATCGTTTATTTTTGCGAAATAGTAATTCCAGGTATATATATGGTACCGAGAACTGCAATTTTAATAGGATATAATTTTGTTTCTCTTTTCTCGATCGGAATTAAAAGCCAATTTTAAAACGATTAGAAAAATAAAAGAGTTTTATTGCAACTTTTAATCCTCTCGTCAGCGCTGGCGAAAAACCTTTTCCTCTCCTCTGAAAGCAATTTAGCGAAAGAGAAAAAAAAAGATATATAATTTTTGAGTGCACAAAAATCACTCGAGTTTCTACTAAAATAAAGTTAACAACTTTTACGAGTTTTCTAAATTTAATCCACTAAAAAAAATTTCTGTTCTCCTCTCTGCATGCAGTTATAATAATAAATGACTTTCGTTTATGACCGCAATTAAGTTTCGTTTTACTATAACGATTAATTTTTGTTGTTTCTCCTCTCTTTGGCGCACACAAAAAACTATGAATATGTAGGGAAATAGAATTAGGCAGTAATGGCATTATTCGTATGGATAGCCAAAAGACTGCGATAATTAATCCGAAAATAGACTCGATATACAGCGACGACGGTATCGGCTATGATAAGCTAAAGGAGTTCACGTTCGACTACTCGTACTGGTCGGTGGATCGCGACGAACCCGGTTTCGCCACACAGGAGCTCATCTACAATAATCTCGGCAGGGATGTGGTCACCGACGCGTTCGAGGGCTATAATTCGTGCATTTTCGCGTACGGACAGACAGGTTCGGGCAAGACCTATACAATGATGGGAACACCCGATTCGGAGGGTTTGATACCGAGAATTTGTCGCGAATTGTTCACACAAATGAAATCTGGACGAAGTTCGGGCGCCACTTATAGGACTGGTGAGCAGAAAAAAAAACATTAAACTGATATTTTAGTTTTTTTAAGAGTTTTAATGCATGGTTTGAAATATATATATATTTTATATGCAACAGCTATTTGGCATTTTACACTATAACATAGTTTCACCGTAAATTCATATGAATAATTCTCTCTCATAAGAAAAAAGTTCATTGCATAAAATACATGCCACAATAATGAATACTAAATATTAATTTTATTAACCAAAAAATAAAATGAGGCGCACATCTGTGTGCACCCAATTAATCACATTATAAAATACGGTTTTATTAGCTTACATATGGTACACATTAAAAAAAATTTAAATTTAATAACGCGCTCACAGTATATTATACAGTATTGGGTCAAGTATTAAATTAAATATTAATATGCGAGCAAAATAAAACACATTACACGCAGCATTTCATTGCGCCATAAATAAAATTTTTAATGAAAACTCTGTTTTTGTTGTTTTACCTCAGAGGTCAGCTATCTCGAGATATACAACGAACACGTGAAGGATCTACTAAGCAAACACTGTCACACGCAGAACCTGCGCGTACGCGAACACCCGAAAAACGGTCCGTACGTGCAGGACCTGTCGAAGCATTTGGTGCAGGACTACGGCGACCTGCAGGAGCTGATGAACAAAGGCAACGCGCACCGTACCACTGCTGCCACGTGCATGAACGACACCAGTAGTCGCTCGCACGCGATTTTCACGATTACGTTTTCGATGGCGTCGTTCTCCGGCGATACGCCGCGCGAAACGCTCAGCAAAGTTAATTTGGTTGATCTGGCGGGCAGCGAGAGGGCCACCACTACTAAAGCCGAGGGCCAGAGATTGATCGAAGGTAAGAAGAGATTGAGAGAAAAGAGATTGTATGTATTTCAGCCGATTATCTGGTGATAGTATTGACTTTCCCCTAAAATTTTTTATTATTTCTGTTTACTTTATCGCAATCACTTCTTTCTTTTTTTTGCGACGCAATTTGTCAGTTTGTTTGCAACGCAAAAATTAAGTGCGCAATTATTTTTTTCGCTCCGAAAAAAATTGTTTTGTTTTGTTTGTTTTTTGTTTTATAGTTTCATTTCATTTATAAAAAAAAGAGTTAGTGTTGTTGTTGTTGTTGGTGTTGTTGCCACTAAAATAAGTGTCAGAAATTAAGCGTTTCTTGATAAATAGAAACTGGGATTGGGATTCCAAAAATAGATAAAAACGTAATATTTTTTAAGAGAGCGAGAGAGAGGGAGAGAAATGAGAAGAAAAAAGAAAGAATGAAAGAAAAAACAAACAAACAAATAAATAAATAAATAAACTGATTTTTCACTCTATTTTTAATCACTAATTATGAATTCAATAAACCCATTGCAATAGTATTTGCAACGCTTTGATAGCGCTTTAACATAATTAGGGTTTTTTGATATAAAAAGAGTCGTGTATTTATTAATTTTTTATTTTGTTGTTTGTTGTTGTTGTTGGTTATATGTATGTTATATAAATAAAACTCTCGGTATAAATATTAAATTAAAAACGGTTATATTTTTAAAAAAATATTTAATATTAAGTAATTTTTTTATGAGACGTAAAATTTTTTAATCACACAACAAACAACTAAAAATAAAAGTTATAGTAATGACATGACGAAAAATTTGTTGAACTTGTCATGCGATTATAAAGAAAGAAATATATATATATTCATTCCGCTAATATAAGCGCTAAAAGCGATTAGAAATTAAATTTTTCTTATTAGCACTAAAAAATATTATTATTATTATTTTCTTTGTCTTGTTTTCGATTTTTTGCAAAAAAACTTTTATTTTTTAACTTTCAAAAGTGAATTGACAATAAACTGGTAATTATTTCTTTTTTCGATTTCAATTATTAAGTAATAATACTGTAATAATAATGAGATATTGAATTATTTTCGTTGTGGTAATAATAAATTCGGGCGCAGAGAGAGAAAGAGAGAGAGAGAGAGAGAGAGTTATTAGTCATTAACGTGTAAATTATAATGGAATTTTTGAATTATTAGAAACGAATGTTGTTTTCTCTGTATTATTAAAAACTAGTGCATAAATTATTATTATTCCGTCGTTAGCTTTTCGATTATTATTACTCTCTTTTTGATTATTACTTTTAGTTATTATCTTAATCATCTGTTGTTGATTTGAATTTTTAAATTATTTATTTTCTGATTGTTATTGGTTTATATATTTTTATGATACTTGTCTGTAATTGTACTACAATTTGAGCGAACAAAGTGTTTTTGTTAACCCAATAAAATCCAGTTATATATACAAAAATGCCAACATATATTTTTTTAAAAAATTAAATAGAAACACACTGAACGTACTTTTGAAGTATTAGGCATACCTTACTCATATTTGTGGAGTAAAATTTTAATTTTGTTAATTAACAAGTTTTTGTGAAAATATTTTTGTTAATATATTTTGCGCACACATTTTTCTGATACCGTACTACTAAGTTAAGTAAGAGATAGATTTGAGGGCAAAATAATTTTTTAGGGACAACACAACTCTTGTACGCCTATGCGATACTGTAGTGGATTTTTTCCTGTGAATTTGATTAAATAATTATATACATATATGAATCATATAACACGTTTAACTCATTGAGAGAGAGAGAGAGATATTTAATTGTGTCACGCGAATCATTATTAGCATAGATTTTTTTCTATGCATATTTTTATTTTTTTACTTTATAACCGAAAATTTATTTTATTCTAGAAGTGAAAATAGTATTATAGCCTATTTATGCTCTTTGTTGAAGAGTTTTTTTTAATATAAATAAATTAAATAAATAAATAAATAATACATGCAAGTTTTGTTGTATTGTAAGTTATATAATTCTGTAGTGAAATTATGCGCATACAAACACAAACACACAAACACTTTTTTTTATTGAAATTATTTTACTTTAAATTTTGTACACATTAAAAATGCAGAAAATTTATTTAATAGCATTTAAAATATCATTAGAAAAATTGTGTGTTGGTTTTTCCCCGTTAAATAAAAAGTAAACATGCGTTCGCGAGTTTTTTGTGTGATGTTGATTCTATTCAATACAGACTAGTATTATATATATGATTGTATGCGGAAAATTCATATTCTCGTAATCAGTGTGTAATAACTTTTGACAAAAAAAAGAAGAATTGTATGCTAAATTGATTTTTCAAAATAAGTGTATGTATGTATGTGTTAGAGAGAGACTATTAAATGTTTAAATTTATATATTTTATGACTAAAAAACTGGTTTCAAGAGTTTTTTTTTTCTCACTGTTGTCTGTGATTCCCGTTTGAGACAAAATAATGAATCCTGTTTATGTGCAAAAATTATTATCTATTAAGAAAAATATTAGATATTTTTTGTGCGCACATTTTGTTTTCCTAAAACGCGATTATAAACATTATTGTGTCAAAGATTTTTTTTTAGTAGTAGTAGTCGTCATATAACTGTATAACTGTCACACAGAGAGTTGATGAATCAGATCTGCGATTTGCATTAAACCGCACCGCGATTGTAACACACACCTGTCACACACACACCGACCGAGTCCTAGTTAATTATATGCAAAAATATTATATAACATGCATTTTATATAATCTATAATGACTGGAGAATTTTGCAAAATTTGTCTCTCATTTTGCCACAGATTTGTATCGCTGGTTTTTTTCCTTGAATTTTTTTGTCGTTTTTATTTATTTTTTTTGTGTGTTTATAATTTTTTTCCTCTGAATAAAAAAATATTCGAGATATTTCTCGTAACTATTATCTCTCTCTCTCTCTCTCTCGTTCGAGAAATTTGAGTTTAAGTGTTAGAAAAGTTTTCAATTCGATAAAAGTTATTTTTGACTTCAAACTTGTTTATATATATATATATATATTAGTTAACCTTTTACCGATTTTAATCTCGCAGTGGAAAAATTTCGTGCATATCAACTGTGACAGCCGTTCTCTGCCCGATAGTTGAAGAGTTTGCCATTGAAAAAATAAAAACAGTTATTTTTTAATTTAAGCAGTTGTGTGTGTGTGTGTGTGTGATGTACTGCTTAATACAAAATTTTACGGATAATTGGCGATTGCAGTGTGATTGGCATTTAGATAATGATTAATTGTACGGCAGTTTCTGCCGCGAATTAATTATATTTAAGTTTTTTTTAAATAATTATATTTATTTGGGTTTTGAGGTACATATATTAATTAATATCTATATATGTGTACGAAAATAGACTGCCGTTAATATTATTATTTTTTTGTTGGTGCTGTAGTAGTATATAATATTTAAATACACTGTATATTAAAAATAATTAATCCTTTTGCGCTAAACTAAATGAAAAAAAAAACAAAACAAAAAAATAATATTCACAAACCAACATAGAAATAATGCCAGTTTTGCCGATAAAACAAAATAATGCTCTATATTTTTGTTAATTAAATACCGTTAAGCGTTACGTTATAGTGGATTCTCATAAATTCAAGATTTCTATAAATACAACGCACGTTACACACACACACACCGAGAGTGTAGTTATCTATTTTTAAAAATCACGAAATCTTTCTTTTTTTCTCGCTCTATGTGTTAGTTATTTTTTTTATCGAGCATCGATTGAGAGGAGGATTTAAGTTTTTTTTTCTGGAGATAATTAGAATTTTTTCGCTTCACCTTAAGAAGTAGTAGTAGTAGTTGTAAGTAGTCTTTGGTATTTGAGAAATTGCTCGCCAAAAAGCGCTATTTTTAGCAATAAATATACAATTATAGTTAGAACAGTTCAATTCCGATAAAATATCAAATAAATCAATCACACAAAACCGCTATTTTAATTTATTACCGCTGCCGCGTATCTCTTAGTAATTAGATTTCGATTCACACACACACACACACAAGCATTTTGTGGAAAAAACTTGATATGATTTTTATCGTCATAATAACCACAGAGAGCTTAACAGAGATTTTAAGGATTTCCCAGTTACGCGTTCGGCGCAATTCATTTATATCAATGAATTTGATCTGTAAAGCCAAAAGAATGCGCGCAAAACTGTGTGTGTGTGACTTTTTTCCATTAAATCTAGGCTTTATTACAATAAAATCTAATTTATTTTAGGTTAGGTTAGGTTATATATATATATATATTTATTTACAGACGGATAAAACTTTAATTATGCTAAAATTGTGTTTAAAAATAATAGTTTGCAATGTTATTTTGATGACCTTGAAATCTTATATTAGGGTTAGTGGCAAAGAATTTTTGATAACTTGGTTAATAAAGAGCTATTCTTTTTGTTAAAAGAGAGGAGTGTGTGGTATGCCTGCCATTCGTGCCCATCCGACACACGCACACACACACAAAGAACACTAAATCTCTGCTCTCTCTCTCCCACGTAAAATAATATTGTTTAAAGACTTTTCTGACAGCTCCATAAGAATATATAGTCTGGACGCATAAATCACCATTAAAAATAGTGTTTTAGGGCGAACACACAATTGAGATGCGAAGCGCGCATTCAACTGTTACGGAAGCCGCGAACGCACACAAACATTAAAAATAAAAACTAATCTTAAAGTAGATCTCTCTCTATCTCTCTCTCTCTCTCTCTCTCTCTCTCTCACTCCGGAATTTCAATTGAATTGCTTTAAACCATCGTTCGGCAAAATAGAGCGCGCATACGTTATTAAAAAATCTGAAAACTCGATCAGTTTAGGCAATTGCGCTTTGATATCGTTTTGCATCACGCGAACACAACACTTCTTAAATGACAGCGAATACCCGGTAATTCGGTGGTTCGTTAATAGATAAGTTTACGCATTTCGTAGCAGTTTTTGCTGATACGTTACAGATTATTTATTTTTTTCAAATTATAAAAACGTGTTATCGCTAGGGAATAGGAGATTAATGCCGTGATTTTGTTAAATGTAACATCAAATTTTCTAAATTATTGTGATCTCCGTGCTATCTTATTATAATTTAGTTTTATTTTTTTTAATTTCCTATTTCGATTTTTTTTTCGGTTAATAATTATTTAGTTGTGTGGTGATCTCATTTTTAGTAATATAGAATATCTCGATTTAATAATAAAGAGAGAGAATAAGTTCAACACACAAATTGAACACAGAAGCCAAGTTTGAAGTATAATTTAGATTTTTTTTCGAGCGTTTTATTTATAAAATTTAAATATTTTAAAATAATTTCTTGTTTGATTTTGTTTTGTTTTTTATCGCTCCAGTTTTTATTACACTTTCATACCATTCATACCAGTCGACACTAATTTTCTTCAAAAAATACACCGTTTTTCTGTACAGAAAGCAATGGTCAAACGAGAGATAATAGATAACGCTTCTTAAATAAATCTATAAATCTTTTTTTGGCAGCAAAAAAAACCCAACAAAAAAATTTTTTAAAAAAGAGAAAGAAATAACACTGCGCGCCATTCTATTAAGTTATTAAATTTTGGAAAAAAATTTAAATATAATTTAAATAAATTATCTCTCACACACACACTGCTAAGCTTAGAAGAAAATGATGATGAAAATATGATGGCGCGATAATAGTTATGTAATAATGTATATTCATTCCCTAGTAATTGATTGCTACCTAAAAACAACTAAACGATAGAAAGAGAGAGAGAAAAAAAAAGATTTTACTTTTGGGCGCTTATATTAATATTATTATTATGCGGAAACTTCTCTAAATAATAATAATAATAATTATCGGGTTATGCGTAGTCACATGTATTATAATCTGGCTATTAATGGAGGGAATTATATATATAATTCGGTAATTAGAGTATCCTAACAGATAGGCGTGCATTTTCTAATCAGGCATCGAAATTTTCGTTTTATTTATTATTTTATAGGCTCCTCGCGGGTTGTATTTTTTTATTAATATTTTATTTTTTCTTAAATAATTTTTTTCTTCTTATTGAGAATACCAGTTATCATGAGACAACTCTGATTTCTTGGGAGAAATTTCTATCCTCGAATTAATTTTGAGACTTTTTCTTAAAAGTAGAAAACGAAGAAAATTTTCGTCGACAAATTTTTAGCTCGCATTTTTTTCCAGCTATTTCTGACAAATTAGGAATAAAGTGTCATTAAACTGTTAAAGCGAGTGTGAATATCTCTTTTCTTATTTTTTTACTTGTTTATTTTAGAAAATTCCTTCGAGTCTGCTTTGAGAGAGATAGAGCTTCATTCTTGTTTAATTACCATTAATTTAATAGCCGATTGATTGCTTTTGTCTATGAATTTCGTGCGCACACGATCTTTTGAATGAGTGAGTGAATGAGTTGTTTGTTTTGTTTTCAATGCGGAATAAATGAATAGGAATTTTCTTTTTTTTTTGTTTTTCTAGTTATGCCGAAGAGTAATGAGCGAGAAATTAAGTTTTTTCAGTTTATTTAAAGAGAGGCCTTTTGAAAGAAAAACCCGATAATCAATAATAACATGTAAAAATTTTAGTTTTGAAAAAGAAAAAAAAGAGAAGTTATTGCCATTATATGACTGTTTTTGTGTAAATATAATGAGGAAGTTTGTGTGTATGTGTGCAACGAATTTTTATTAATAAATATTTTTTCCGATACTTTTACTTTATATTTGAGAGAAGAAAAAGATTTTTTTACTTCCTTAATAAAAGCACTTTTAATCACACACATTGATAGATAGATGTAGAAAATATATGATATAAGTTATATATAATGTGTATATATATTTAATTCGGCATATATTTTTGGACACTTTTTTGTTGTTTTATATACTGTAAAATTTTCTTTTCTAAGTTCGCAGCGTGAAAATCTTATACAGTACATGCACACACAGAGGGAAAAAAATGTTTATCACGAATTTTTCGGAGTATTATTATCATTAAAAAGAGAACTTAATACCCATAAAATTGCTCGATTATTGTTCCGATTTTGTTTAGTTTAGTTTTATTTAGCGCAGATTACTTCTGAAGATACCTGTATCAAAATATTTGGTCCGCTGTTCAGACATAATCCTATCAAAAAAAATTATATTACTTTTTATACTGCATATTATATATTATTATTATGGCTAAGCATTTTTTTAAGGGAAATTTGCAAAAAGTTATACTTAAGTGTTCGTTCTTAAGTTACACGCATAAAAATGTACTTAAAAATCTAAAATTAAAAGCAAAAATTTCTTTTTAATCTTATTTTATCTTTTTTTAATAAGTTGACTACTTTATCATCATTTTCTGAGCTCGTTTTTTCCGTTTTATTCTTAATCATTATTATTATTTCTTCAAAGAGAGATAGAGATAAGTGCCTTAAAATATTTTCGTAAAAATAATTTTAATGATTAATTATTTCACAAAAAAAACTTTATTTTTACTTAAAAACATTTCATCACACACTGTGTTGTATTACTATAAATAGGCGGTCATATTAATAAATCGCTGGTAACACTGGGTTCGGTCATTTCGGCGTTGGCCGAGATGTGCTCGAATCTCAAGAAGAAGCAGTGCTTCATACCGTATCGCGATTCGGTGCTCACGTGGCTATTGAAGGACAGCCTCGGAGGCAATTCGAAGACAATAATGATCGCCACGATATCGCCCGCTGACTGCAATTACGGCGAAACGCTAAGCACACTGCGTTACGCGAATCGCGCGAAAAATATCATTAATAAGCCGACGATTAATGAGGACACTAATACTAAGCTTATCAGAGAATTGCGGGCCGAAATCGAGAGGTTGAAGACGCTGGTCGGCGACCATCCGACTATGTTAGAGAAAGTGCACGAAAACGAGGCGAAAGTGAAAATACTGACCGAAGAGTGGACCGAGAAGTGGAAAGAGACGCACAAAATACTCAAAGAGCAGCGAACACTGGGCTTACGGCGATCCGGTTTCGGCATTGTTCTCGACTCCGATTTACCTCACTTGGTTGGCATCGACGACGACGTGCTCAGCACCGGAATCATTCTTTATCACCTGAAGGACGGCATTACCACAATCGGCACAGAGTTCGCCGACAAAAAGCAGGACATAATTCTTTATAACGGCGTAGACGTGGAGGACGAGCACTGCGTTATCGAGTTGAAGGAAGGCGTGGCGACACTCATACCGCTTCGTTCGGCCGTCTGCTATGTGAACACCATTCTGATCGATAAGCCCACAAGACTGTCGCAGGGATGCGTTATAGTGATCGGCCAGAATAACATGTTCCGCTTCAATGACCCGTTAGAGGTGGAGCGACTCAGGCGCGAGAAGGAGAAGGGATCCACTCTTAATCTGTCGAAAATGTTTAGCCGATCGTCCGATATGTTTAGATCGTGCGATAATTTAATACTGCAGGACAATAACTCGAGTTACGAGTTAGAGTTGATTAGCAATAAAATCAATGAGAAGCGCAAACAGATCGACGAACTGGAGTCGCAGTACAAACTGGCGGAAGAGAAGCGAAGGCAGGATCAGATTACTGCCGATCAGCAGCTGAAGGACAAGCGCTTAGAATTGGAGCGATTGAAGTTCGAGAGCGAAAAGCTTCGACTCATTATAGAGGAGTCGCAGTTAATAATCAAAAATAATGACAAGACAACCGATGCCAAGGTTATAGCCGACGATAATAATGATATGCGCGACGATTCGATTAGCGATATGCTCAGCGCTATGAAGGATAAGACACTGGAAGCGAGAGAAAGAGTGGCCGAAGTGTTATCCGCGATCAGAGCGAACTCAGTCAATCGAAAAGAGAGTCTTCACGAGAAAAACGGCGTTTTGATCAGTATTTATGACGCGCTGACCGAGAAAATCGACGAAATGGCGAACGACGGTATGTTGAAGTCGAGTTACGTCAGAAATAATTTATACGACTCGACGACCACCGCAATCAAGACACCGATTCACGTCGACTTTGGTAGACAACAACAACAGACTATAGCGAAATGCAATAACAATAACAATAATAGCAATATTAGCAATAATAACGAAGTGTTCAATAATATAGCATCGGATATCGAGAATAGTAATTTATTTCCAGAATCTTATTTTAAGAGTGGCGTAAACTACGCTGATTTTGTTACAAACGAGTTGATTCCGATTCGCAAAGATATCGAAAAAATACTTTTGATCGCCGAAGACTTGAAAATTGTTGACTCGTCGTCGAAGACAGAAGCGGTTATCGACGAGAACAGTAATATCGAGGCGAATCTGATCGAACAGCGGCTAAACGAGTTGCAGCAGAATTTCGAGAAAAATCTGAGCGATTTGCAGCGCCAGTTCGAGCAGCAGAGGCAGTCATTCGAAGACCAGCGGTCGAGCGAAACGCAGAAACTGATGAACGAGCGAAAGCGGTTGCATGAGTTAGAGGAGGCACACATATCGGCGATTGTGGAGCACGAGGTGCAGCGACGCCTGCAGATGCAGCACATCTCGTACGGCGACAACTCGTGGGTCAGCGATCTCGAGTGCCGAACGCCGGTCTCGAAGATGTATCTGAACAGCAGTCCGATTCTGTCGCCGTCGCGTTCGCTGTACTCGATTCCGTCGCTCAGCAACATTATCGAGACATCGCTGGAGTCGTCGATCAGCAGTACGCGCACCACTGGCGACAATCACCCGCCGAACACCGTTGTGATAATCATACCGTCGTATAGCCTTAGAGGGTCTGGTTTGGAGTCGCACTACGAGTACGAAATTAAGGTATGCATTGCTGCTGCTATTAACACACACACACACACATTGCTGCTGTTATTTCGGGTCATATCATGCATTTAGAGCTTGCAATTAAAATTGGGTTATAAACACACGTCTTATTATAATTAGTATTTGTATTTCTTTTTTTTCTTGTGTTGTTGTTTTGTTGGTTTTTTTTCTAATTGCTTGAGGATTAGAATAATAAACGGTATCTGTTTTTGAAGCTTAAATTTTTTTTACCATTAATTAGTATCAATTAATATTGTCTTATCGACGACGGCATTAATTTCTTGCGTTATAATTGATTTATCGCGTACAATATACTCATTCATATGCCTCAATCAAGACGTAAGTATTTTGGCATTAAATCCCGCGTCGAAATATTTTTTGGCAGAAATTATTATTTTTTGGCGTATTTTTAGCGATGGCTTAAAAAAAGAGTGAGATGTTCTGAAATTTTTCACAGTCACTCAACTTTTAACTAAAATGTGTATCAATTTATGTTAAGCTTAAATGTGTGTGTGTTTGTGTGCGTGTGTGTGTGTTGTTTGAGTCTCGAGACCGTTATATTTATGCATATAAGCTGCGAAATGAGTTATAAGTTATACACCTCTGAACTATAGCGACAGCTAAAATATTCTGTGATTTATGTTAATTCGCGGCACAGAATGCAACAAACAGTACAATGAGTGATTGACTGCGATATTAATAGCTGTTTATAAACCTATAGTGTTGTTGTGTTTAATTATTGCGAAACATTTTCTCTCAAAAGTGCCTAATTTATAGTATTTCGATTATTGCGAGTTTAGTAAACTCTCTTAACTTCTAATTCAGAAAACTTGAAAGATTGAGGGAAAAAAATAGCTATCTCTCAAGTTTATTGGCAACGAAATTAATTTTTTATTTATTTTGTTGGTTTTTTTCTCTAAATTGAAAACTCATAAAATCATAAAATCTTTTTTTTTCTATTTTTGTGTATTCAGTAAAAAAATTATCAGCTTTTAACGCGTTTACAATCGGCTAAAGTGTTAGAATTGATTTCATACATATCTGACTGACTCTTTACAGAGAGTGACACACTTAGTTTTTTTTGAGTTAAAAATATATTTATATGCATAATATAATATAATATAAAATAAATTATTGCGAGATTGGTTTTTAAGTGGTGATTGATGCGAATCGCGCACACTATCGAAGCTTTTATTACTCTATAGTTTGATATATAGTTTTTTAGAACCATTAAAATTCATCAGTTTTTTTTATAAATAAGTCTTTTTCCATCAAATATATATATATATAATTTATAAGATAAAAGTTTCTTTTCCTATAAATCAATTAAAAAGATTACAAAAACCTAAAATCAAATCAATATATAATTAATTAATTACTTCTAAAAAATACATTAATTACTGTAATTAGATTAACATAAACGGCGAGAAGTGGACAATCTATCGCCGGTATAAGCGCTTCCGCGAACTCCACCACTACATGAAACAGAAGTACGGACACAAAGTTCGGTTACCATACTTTCCGCCGCGAAAATTTTTTAACAACAAATCGGAGAAACTGGTGGAGAGTCGGCGGCGAATACTCGAGTACTATCTGCAGGAGTTGGTGGCGGTGTGTCAGCCGATCACCACTTGTCCGCTCAACTACAAGGCGTTCGGTTCGCCAGAGCTGTGCAAACAGGATCTGTGCGAGTTTTCCCAGTTTTTCCAGAAGGGATGCTTCGAAGTTAGTAAACACTTTACCGCATAAAGAATGTATTGAGAGGTTTTTTTTTAGATTTTTTGTGTGAAGTGTTTTTTTTTTTGATAAAACAAATTTTTTAACTAGTCTTTTATAATAATAATAATAATAACTTAGTCTAAAATTAATTTTAAACTAAGATTTTTTATACACATATTATTAAAGTAAAGTATTATTAAGTAAATTAATGATTTTTTTGTTGGAGAAACAAATCCTCGATAAATGTGTGCTTATTTTTGTTGAACATCGAAATACCACCACATATCGTATATTGTAATGTTTTTTCAATTTGATTACTACTGTTAACAGTATAATTAATTAATTAAGTATATATTATATATTAACTGATATTTTTCTGTTTTAATTTAGTGTGTGTTTTATTTTGTTGTTCAGAGAGTAATCATGTTTTCAGAGACAATTATATTAACAAAAAACTATTTTTTAACAAATAATAACAAGTTTTAACTATTTTGTGAAAAAAAACGAGAATAAAAAACTAAAACTGATTTTATAATAAAAACATTTTTAAATTTATTAAAAGTTTTGTTGTAACTTATATTATTTTGAACAATGACCGGAAAATTTAATAAATCATTTTTCGCAAAAAACATATATTTTGACGAATTTAATTAATTTACTACACTATCGTATCTGTCGTCGTCGTCGTCGAAAACGATGTGAATGAGTTGAAGCGCGGCTAATATGAGAAGCATTGCCGCCATAATGATGATCATCGCTAAACAGTAGATATTCTTTCGCACGAAATGCCACTGAAATTTCGCCGCTTGTGTCACAAACTTTGTCGCTTCGGCGTCCAGTAATAAACTCAATTCGTGAGTGCGTTTCAATTCGTGATTGTCGTCGAGTGCTGCGATAACTTCTTATTCACCCATTTATTTGTTGACGTTTTATAACGCGTTTCAACCAAACGATACTTGTTTTCCTTATTTACCGATGACTTTATTTTATGTTTAGTTGTTTCCATCAATTCATTCATTGTTTCACATTTGCTCTCCTTTTACTCCATTGTTTTAAAAAAATAATAAATTCATTAAACAAAATGTATACAAATAGCGGCCAATGATTCGTATTATTAACGAACGAATCATTGAATTATAACTGTTTTATTGATATGCCATTCAATTGTAAACAAAACATTTATGGTTTATATAAAAATGTTTGCATATTTAGTTTTATGGCATTGTATTAATGACTACAAATTTAATTATTAATAGAAAACGTACCGAAATGTGTCCGCAATAATAATAATAATTAAGTTATAATAATCGATAATTTTTAGATGATTTGCTAAACAGTTAACTGTTAACAACACATTAAAAATGCGCGCAAATATAACACAACATATCACTACATTTGTTTTGTTTAGTTGGTGACCGAAAGGTGGCGACATTTCTATCATAAATTATATTTGATTATATTATTGGTTATAATTAGGGATAGGGATTTCATGGATAATACCGCTTTTTTCCTCTGATTACACAACCGGGAGATTTATAATACAACATCTACTATTAAACACCAATAAAATAAAAGTGATTGTATTGTCCCGCTTTTTCCCGTTTTGGTCACT
>JAQIVF010000267.1:0-26834 GCA_034698365.1 Steganacarus magnus
TAATATATGCAATATAAAAATCATTAAAAAAAATTTGTAAGTCACGCAACATAGGCTTTAGTAAATATCGCAATACCCTATACCATAATGTTGTATGTTATTCTTTGGTTTCATTTGTGATTTAATCATTAAATGTAATTGTTTTGATAGCATTAAACAGTGTTGTGTGTGTGTGTGTCTGTCTGTCTGGAAATGTCTTAACCGAAAGAATAAGATCTAAAATAATTTCGGTTATAACCGAAATTTCACACACCTAATAATTACACTTAAAAAATTAAAAATAATACTGTTTTCCATAATACCAGTACTATTAAGTGAATTTTATTGTTAAACAAAAATAGAAAACTGGGTTAATAAACTCGATAAAGTGTGTGTTGTGTGTGTATCGCAAAATCACTTTTAGCTTTTTTAGCTTTTAATATTTCAATGTCTTCCACTATCTTTTGTCAACTAGAAACTGAGATTCAGTAAAAAGCGTGCATACAAAGCGAGTGCGGAAAAAATATTAGAGATTTTCTTTTTGTGTTTCGGTCGAAAAGATTAATGGTTAGTTAGAATGTAAGTTAGCTTTGGTGCACAGTTGGTTAGAAAAACAAAATAAATGATAAAAAAAATAGAAATAGACCGCATATTACATCATATACGCTGTATTTTATAACATTTTAATCTGTTACCATTGTAATTGCTTCATAATTAGCACACACCACACACACACACACAAAGCTATTAAGTGAAATACAATTAGTTTGTCATATCATGCGACATAATTAGTGTGGTGTTCGTTCTAATTTAATTAGAAAAATTTTTTTAGAGAACACACATATTATGTTGTGACTAACAGACAAAAAAGCTGATTTTTTTATATATATAATACGTGAATTAAGTGCAGTTAAATTTTCTAAAAATAAATCAAAAAACTCAATCTATGAGCATAAAGACCGGTATAAAAGCTGAATAAAAGCCTTACAAACATAAAAAATTAAAGTCATCGAACAACAAAATCACTGAATGTGTTTTTAAAAATCCCATAAAATTTGTAGAAAAATATTTTAAATATCTAATATATTAATGTCTCAGAGATTTTTCGCGTAACACAATAGAAATGTTAGGGGGAGAGGGATATGTTAAGGGAGTGAGAGGGAGAAAGAGAGGGACGCACTAAATATTAAGGGAGAGAGAGGGAGAGTGCAATTATGAAAGCGTTTCAGTATAAAGAGATCATATTTATTATTGAATGTGCTGCGCTCTAACAATGTTATTTTATTTTTATACAGTATAACAAATTTATTATTGCATCAAATTGTTTGCAACAAAATAAATAAACTAACTTTTAAATGCTAAAAACTTTATTAATTGTTGTAAATTTTAAAAATAAGTAAATAAGATAATGATAACTGTTCCAATTGATCCATGGATGATAATTGGAACAGTTTAAATTTTTAGAATAATGGTTAATGGAAAAATTCAGTTCTTAAGATGATCTGACTTACGCTTCTTGAGTTATCGCACCTTAAACTAAAGAAACATTTTGATCAAAATTTTCAGTCTCACTCTCACTATCATCACTTTCGGAACTATTAAAATCAATTATCATGTTATCGATGTGTTGATCCAATAAATTGTCGCTTTCCCAGTAATCAGCTTCAATTTTGTCAGTGTGTTGAATACAACTGTTCCACAAATTATCATCTATTTCATCCATAGACTTAAATATTAACTCCTGCACGTGTTCAGTATCACATCTAGTATTGTGTTTCCGAAAATAATTCTTCATTCTCGCCCATATTAACTCTATTGGATTGAACTCAGTGATATGGTGGAAGTCGTTACACTGTATGTCCATGTGATTCCATCAAATTATCAACAAAGTAGGTTTTGACACAAGATTGTTTTTTAATAATGTTAAACAGTTCAATTTTTAATGCTTTCTTTGGGAATTGAATGTTGTGGCTGTTTAACCATTGTATCAATACAGACTTTGTTGAAGAGATTGTCGGAATTTTATCTATAACTCTTGAGTGATAGGATGCGTTGTCCATTACAATAACTGAATTTGGAGGAATGTTTGGTAACAATTGATTTGTAACCCAATTTTCAAAGGTTATTGCGTTCATTTCGCTGTGATAGTCCCCATCTGAATGTCTTGCTTTGAATACCAGATAACAATTGGGAATCCATCCATTTTTAGATCCGGCATTCAATATAACGTACCGATCTCCCTTACCGATATTTAATTTTACTTTTGGTATCGCGTCACCACAAATTGATTTTGAGTCATATTCTTATGAATATATGTCTCATCCAAGTAAACAAAAGTTGAAAATTTTTCGCTCAATTCTCTTTTTTTCTTTAAATAATTTCGTCTTCATATCACTATATCTGATCTTTGCATTAATATTAGGCGTTTTAATACTTCGCACTTAACATTTCTGTAACAAATTTTTTTCAATATAATGTAAAACTTTGTTTGGCCACAATTAAAAAAGCTAATATTACTGTCATTCTTTACATCGTTATACACATCTAATATCGTTGGAAATTTTTTCTCTAAATAAGAATTTCTCACAATTGTGTTAATAGCGGTCACATCATAACTTTCAATGTTATACAAGCATTGTATCGACTTTGATTTTTTAGGTGATCTAATTCCTAATCTTAATACTCTTCTTACCGAAACATAGTTTATATTTGTTGCAATCGAAACTTCTTTTGATAATTGACTCGCACGTACTTTTGATTCCAAATAGTTTTAAACACTTAAAATAATATTTTGTGATTGAGATGTTAAGTACACACCTTTTCTATTAGTTTGTGGAGATTTATTAGTTTGTGGCGATTTAAGCATAAAAACTATTATTGAAATTAAAACAAAAATCATCACAAAGTAAAACATTTTAATATAAACTAATGTAAACAAAAACGCATAACATAACGTGATTTACTGTAACTACAAAGAGTATCATTATAGAGGGCATTAGTACTGCACACAAAATATGATCTCTTTATACTGAAACGACTATAGTATAAACGTTTGATACAGTTTGATACTTCAATTTAAATGAGAATTATGTATGTCTGTGTGTTTGTTTGTATTTGTGTGTGTGTGTGTGAGAGAGAGAGAGAGAAGAGAGAGAGAGAGAGAGAGAGAGAGAGAGAGAGGCAAAACAAACAAAAACGTTTTCTTTAATTTTGGATGTCATATAATATATTAAATTAAATAACTAGATTTTTACGGTAAAGTTTTTACCGGGTTATCTAGTATTATGTAATCTGTGCATACATAACAATTATGACGTTATAACTTATAACGTTTATGCTGACAGTTTATTTTCCTTAAAATAATTTATTTCAGGTCTAATCATTTTGCAAATAAATTTATTAATGAATATTTTTTGAAATTCATGATGAAATTAGATTGAGATTTTCGTGTTATTTGCTCGCACAGCGAACTTAAAAATCAAGCAAATTACACATGTTTTTAATTTAGTGAACCTTTATCTGGTTTTAACAATAACTAAGGAGAGAGTAATTTCAGAGTAAAGTTGTTATAGGTTCGGTTAAACCGACAACTTTGTCAAATAAACGGTTTTGGTTTCAATAATCTTTAATGTTGAAACCGGGGTTTAAACCACTAAACCGCCAATTATCAAAAAGCATACGAAAATGCATATACATTTACAATGTAAATGAATTAATTTATATATTTTATTTAAAAATTTTAAAAATAGGTAAAACAATTTTTTATGATTTCAATAAGTTAGTCATTGGTATCGACGTTATAAAAAGAATAAACTATTTTGAGAATAAGTTTGTTTGGGATATAAGGTTTTTATAAAATAATTTATTAGTTGCCTGTTTGTCGGTTTAACCGCGGTTTTCGGTTTAGTTAAAACTTTTAAAAAAATTGAGCGTTTCGATTCGGTTTGATATATGAAAAACCGTTAACAACTTTAATTGTAGAGTAGAAGAGGTTAGAGTCCCTAAATTTAAACGAGATCGATATGAATGTAAAGTCGATCGAATAAATAAGCGTTCATTTTAGTGAATATATTTAATAATCCTAAACGTTTTAAATTAATTGGTTCATTTCAAACTGTAATTAATTTATTGTTGAGAATTAAAAATAGAGTTAAATAGAATTTAGGCGATAGTGTTTGATGCCATCATTCAACTACAACTAATACAGCATAACAGCATAACCGCATTGGTGTCGACAGTCAATACAACTACCAATGCGATATAGACACTCGCACTGTGAGTGGTGGTGACGCGTATGGTTGGAGTATGACTGCGATGACTACGATCACTACGACGTGCAACGTTGAATCGGCATTCATTTTGAGTGTTAGTGACGTTTCATATAGTATTTGACGTTGTATTACGACGATATTACCAAACGAGAGTTTTGAGGAGTGTTAACGCTGACGAAATTGCACGATTCAGACGAGACGTACTCAACTGACACGACTGCGAGTCACACCACACATCGCACACAACACATACCGTACTATTATGGATAACATGGATGACGAGCTCGAGAATGGGTCTGCGGATGTTTCTGTAAATAACTTAAATAATATGATTACTTGATCATAACTATATCACAATCAAATGTTAGCATTTCCAAGCAAATGCATGTAAACCTTATCGTATAGCAGTCATACATGTAGAAACGCATTGAAAGTTAGTATAGCATAACTATAATTTATAGTGACAATAATCATCATTTAAATCTGTATTAAAAGGCAGTGAATGCGTCATACCATGTCATTCGCACCAGAATATAGACTAATGTACAGACTATCCAATTATTATAAACTTTGAAAAATCAATTTTCACTAATTTCTCTATATTTGATGTGTCTATAAAATGTTAATACAATTTCATTTTCCTGCTTCCTTATCAAACATTTAACAGAAAGAAAGGCACAGTAATGCAGTTATGTATGCATTAGTACGTAATACGAGGCGAATCGCAACTCCAATACAATCCTCGCTATCGTTTATATGCTATATTTTATATGATATCAAATATTATCAGTTATGAAACTAAAACACTACCACTTCTATACTTCTATGATTACACACATATTTTCCTGTAACATGATTTACGCCAACTTACTCTAAACCCGTATGTTATTAACGTTTGTATTGTTTTAATAAACTAATCGCAAAAATGTTTGGTTATATTTGATGCATTAAAATGCGTTTTAACGTCGCGTTAAACTAAATTGTTTATATGCCAGACTGTGCAACACACACACACGATATCAGTTCCACACTCGCAGGAGAACGCGGTATCCATAGTACAACTTCAAATCCCTAATCAGCCAAACATAGTGCAATCAGTAATACAGCCAAATCAGCAATCGGTCATTCAAGCCACTAGTGGCGCATCCACTGTACAGACTGTTCAGGTATTGAATCGGTTATAACGTTATATAACATTTAACTAAAATGCTATTTTGTTTTAACACCAATTTATTATTTGGCGCATAAAATACTACTAGTAATGCGTTTTTTGATATACACTCGTAATGAGTTTACAATTGCTTATCACTTATCACTGTATATTATTTATTTGATAGTTACCTAAAGGGAATGTAATATTGCTTTCAAACAAGAATTTGGGTCAGGGCTCTGTTATTCAAAGTACTGATAGTGATTCAGTATCTCATCACTGCGTTCAGGTTCGCAAATAAATCGCTTTTTTATTAAATCATATTCGTATTTTCAGTAATACTTTTAATTGAAAACACGCGTTAAAAATTATTAAACTAATAATTAAATAATAATTTGATGGTTCAGATAATATCGAGGACTGAAGACGGAGAAACAATAACGCCCGTTATTTTAGAGGACGATTCTAGAAAAAGGAGAGAAATTTTAGCGCGAAGACCATCCTATAGGAAAATCCTTAATGATCTTTCGTCGACTGAGGCTGCGGGTGCAGTGACCACCATTCCAGCGGAAATTAAAACCGAGGACGATCTCGACAGAAGTGAAACAGCGACCATAACAGTCGCGGGAACGCCTTATTTAAAAGTGTTACCTGCATCTGCCATACAGTTAGGTTCTCAAGATGGCACTCTTCAAGGAATACCAACGCTCACCATAACTAATGCTGGCGCTGGCGCTACAGGTGCTATCGTTCAATATGCCACTCAAGGACAAGACCGACAATTTTATGTTCCCGGTATTAAACATTACATTACAATTAAATGCAATTACTATTATTAAAATAATTACAGTCACCGTATCGGCTGCTGATTTGCAAACTTATCAAATTAGGACATCGGGTTCATCCGCTGGTATCGCACAAGGAGTGGTTATGACCTCCACTGGAAGTCTGCCTTCACAGCAACAAATCGCTGAAGAAGCGTCTAAAAAACGAGAATTGCGACTTCTAAAAAATAGGTAATTACACGGTTACACAATCAAAACAAAACGCTTTACACTATTGTTTAATTACCTAATTTATTATTGACTATCACAGAGAGGCAGCGAAAGAATGTCGAAGGAAGAAAAAAGAATATATTAAGTGCCTTGAAAATAGAGTGGCCGTTCTAGAGAACCAAAATAAGGCGTTAATAGAAGAGTTAAAATCTCTTAAGGAATTATATTGCCAAAAGTCAGATTAGTAGTCGTTTTGTTAATTAGAGTTTTTAAGTTATGGTTCATTTGCTGCAATCAATTTGATTTCACATCAATTTTTTTCTTTTTGATTTTTTGTTTTGATTACACATTATTCGAAGACATTGTAAAATTTTCATTAATTTAGTTGTTTTTTTGATATCAAATATTATTACACACTTCACTTGATATCGATTTTGTTTTTATTTTATTTCTAAGAGAAAAAGTTTTTGTTTTATTCTATTCACGATATTATTGTGTTAAATAATGAATCAATAATGTAAAGATAATTTTTATTAAATTAAACTGCATTAACAACACATTAATAAATAAAATGCGCGCATCATTGGATCTCAAACACTGAAAAAAAAAAACAATATATTATTATATTATTATAAACAAATAATTATTAACTTTGTTGGAATTAGCATATTATATAAGATTATATAATTATTTACATAAAAATTAATATAACATTAGTTAAAAGTATTATCACAATAAAATAATAACGGTTTTCTTTAATTGTGTGCATTATTCGCATTATTTATAATTTACAACGTTTTTTTTGGTTCTTTGAAAACTTTGTCGCTTCAAAGTTAAGCTTACATCGATTTAGTATTATTGAGTAAACTGAAAGAAATATTGTGTGGTTGTGGTTGTGGTACGTAACAATAATCTAACTCTTTTCCGTGACTACATTTGATGCCATCGATAACATTTTTTACTGCCAGAAACGTACCAATTATTGCCACAGCAAAACCAAATATTACTAACAAAAAAGCTGGTAATTTGTTCCACGTTAGCATTCTTTGTGGGTCTAATTTTAAGAAACAAAGCGCAGGAATAATGAAAGCCAAAGGGACAGCTGCCAGTACACCCTAACAATTAGCAATTTTATTATTTAGTAATAATTATGCATGAAATGTTTATTTATATTACATTTAATTCCAATACAATTCCCAAGCAATCAGTAAATGTTGAAAATATAAAAGTAGTGACAACAATCGCTGTTGTTATAAGTAAATGGTGAGCGCGAGTATCCGGAGGTTTACCGCTCCAAATAGCATTTTCCAGTACCTGTTAAATACATATCGATTTTGTAAATAATTGTCAAAATAGAATATTGCTGATCATACTTCTCTAACTACGAAACACTCGATGGGATATGTAAGCATAATAGTAATGGCAAATAATATTCTGGCGATATTTGCCAAATCATCGGAAAGACAGTAATTCTCTAATAAGTCTCCCTGACTGAACGTAGTGAATGTGACATAACCGGTCACACCGAACAATAGAATGATAACGCACGACACTCCCACCGAGATATGTGTGATCTTATTCCACCGCTTTTGTGTCGGATCTTCAAGCGATTCGTAAAGTAAGAATGAGCTGTGATGACACATATAAGCTATTAATTTAGAATAGGTTTCAATTAGTCAATTATTGTTTTATTTACATGTTATTACATGTTAATTTACATTTACAGTACACATAAATACTACTTGTGCTTCAAATGTTCTTTTAATAATTCAATATCCTATACAAGCGCTCATTATTGTCAGACATTTGGGTTGGTTTGGTTCAAGTTTTTATTTAATGGTTTGGTTTGATAACAGTATGATCGCATACATATAAGTTATTAGATTTAAATAGTAAAATATAATACCAAATGCAATAATTCCAATCGATTCAGTTATACCATCTCCGATAAAAGCGTATGAGTCAGCACTCGCGGGACTAAAACAAAATTTTACTATAAGTCATTTGTTATTCGAAGTTATATGAAAAGTCAAATTATATAATTACTAATTTATAGTTTAATTTTAAAAAAATTTATGCGATTTGAAGTCGGTTACTAAAAATGTTATGTGCGAAAATGGATATTGTAATACTTACACATTTTCGGAGAAATTTCCAATTCGGATAATAATAAAACTTAATATGAAAAAAATAAAAAGAAGCGACAACAATGAGACCTAATTAAAAAAAATACTTAATTATAACATAATACTGCATTGAAATGTTCGAATAATTGTTACCTTATTTAGTTTGGAAATATTTCGATAGAGTGAAAGTGGAAATGTGACAAATAATGTGCAGAGAAAAACAACTGAATTTCGGTTACCGAATGCATTGCTTTTGGTTACTAGAAAATAATTAAGGATAACTTAATGCTATAAAATTATTTTGCGCGTATTATTTAGCGTACCATTAAATACTCTTATTAACACTTTGGTTGTCGTATCACCGATAATCACGTTATAACTAATCATAGCTATGATTTAAATGCAAAATATTATTAGATATCGTAAAGTGTAATTAAATTTGCTATTTTTGACAAATACAGTATATATTTGAAATCTATACATGTTTATTAAATGTAATGAAATTCAAGCTTGATTTATCATGTAAAACATGTTAATGCTTATTTTACATGATTTAGTACTACCCGTAATTTTTTAAAAAAAAAACAATACATATAGAAATTAGTATTGGATAGCAATCTCGTCAAACTTTCTTTCTAGAACTGAATACAAAACACTCACCAATAAACGGATAAAGGAATTGCATGAACGTCAACAGCCAATAACCTGGCGAACCCCAGGCTGCACGTACTAAATCCTTGGATAACAAATATGTTAAAATAATATTAAAAATATATAATAAACTTTCCAAATTAAATCAATAAAATAAATTATCCATAAAGACTATTTCGTCAGTTTTGCATTATAATAAAATTCTCGGCCATAATTAAGCAAAATATTCAGTAAATATTTAACATATTAGTTCCTTTTTATGTCCATTGCATTATAAATATCTACATTGCAGCTCATTCTGTATCCTAAGTATGCTAATCGTATTCCACAGCTAATTAGAATTCGAAACAAGACCCATCTGTGCGTGAAAGCATCCTATACGCCAACTATGCTTTTGGTTAATACTTGTTAGTCATGAATAGATAAACTCGCTATACTTTCTCGCAGCATCTTTTTACTCAAAGCATTGGGCAAGAAATAAAAAATTTTGGTAATCACAGTTCTGGGCAAACCTTCGAAGTTTAAGTTTAGGTTTTTTGTGATGTAAGCTGACATGTAATGCTTATAAACATATGACCGAAACATTTTTATCATCAGTCTTTCCGTATTTAAGAGAGAAAGAGAGTTTACAGTTCGAGTTAGAAGAGTTAGGTTTAGAAATAAGAAATTTTGGAAATCATCTTAAACTCTATGCGTTCTTTATAAATTTAAAAAAATGTAGAAAATAAATCATGCGAAATGCTAAAATTTAATAATTATTATTATTTATTAATTATATAATGCGGAAACGTATCATTAAAAATAAAAAATTTTCAGATCAATTTGCAACAATTTTAATTATAAATAGAAAGCAATAACTATTTTAATTAAAAAATTTACCTGATAAGTATTTACTCCGACCAGGTTTCCAGATCTTACCAAAATACATAGGGAATAGTCAGTTATTACAGCAATTAACTGTGATTACAGAAATTCCTGTTTAATCTTGTAATAATTAAGATGTGAAAACTAAAATTACCACAATTAACGTTAATCCTAAACCAAAGCCTCCGCTCTTAAGACTATATGGTATTCCTTTTAAATAAAATTTTCATTCGAATTAATGTATTATCAATTGAAAAGATCAAAGGTTATGCAAAATGCGTAAATTCTATGAAATACCTATAACACCCGAACCAATAATACTATTAACATAATTAAAGCCTGTTTGATGCAAATTACTGGTAGGACCGAGTCTATTACAGGACTCTAGAACTAGTTGTTTAGTGTCGTGCGCATCGAAACTATTTGATGAATTATTTGGCGTCACTGAGTCATCATCAATAGGCTAAAGTAATCAAATAAGTGTTGGCTAAATATTTATTATCAACATTTATTATTGCATTTTTGTCATATATACAGAATATTATAAATTTGGAATTTTAGTAACGAAAAATATAACGAAAATATAACTCAGGTATGAGCTAACATTTTTAAAAATTATTAGTTAATACAATAATCTAAAATTTTTAAGCACTACAATAATGAAAATTCTTAAATCTATTTAAATATTTATTATATGAATTAAAATAAATATGTAATACCTTGGAGTTGATTGAACTTTGTGTAGACGTTTCTTGAAGTATATATGTATTCTCATTAGCAGCTGCCATATGGGAACAATTGCAAAACTGGCACAAAATTCAATTAACTTTTATGAATTGTTTTTTCTCAATACAAGTCTTACGTAATAATACGCGAATTACTCAATATGATCTGAGTCTGACAGTTATCCTCGAGTCTTATTCGCAAGTTTACACAAAAGAGTAGTGTATGATAGGGATATAACAGCTAGAGATAGCGCACTGAGAAACACTACTTTGCCATACTCTCACTGGTTAGCGAAAAAAATCGATCACACAATTATTTAGAATATTAAAATGAAATGAAGTTTTCCATAGAAAAATATTTACGGTTATAAATAGAAATTCTTTAATTTAGACTATTATTGCAGAAAGACTATTAATTATGAGTTGATCACCGCAACTAAAAAGTGATAGTACTGTAATAAAGCTTATAATGAATAAAGCTTGAAGTGTTAGCCAAAATAAATCGCTCGGATTGACATTAATGTCAAGCTAACTTTTAATTGTCTTAATTTTTTATAAATAAAAACTATAGCCTAGTTTAATATAACTGTAAATTACTATATACTATATACTATTGATCCTATAATCATTGTATTTTACATAAATTAAATTTAATGAATCGTATAGATTATCTAATAACAAACTTGATTTTGACTACTGTCTGTCACATTACTTTATCGCATTGCGTATGATATTTTAAACAGTTTTGCCACGTAATACTTCTGAGAATTAATAATGCTTATACGAGAAGTGGTGCAAACTATACACCGAGAATATATTTTTGAGGTCATGCGTGGTATGATTTGAGTGCAACATTAAGCTCTAATGTTTAGTGTTTTAGGCCATTCATTGTTTCAGAACAGTTTATATGATTAACAAGAGGTAAAGCTTTTTCACTTCCTTCCCACACGTTTTCCGCTTTAAGCTCGCAATTCAAATCACTTTTTAGTAAAGCCTTTCAAAATCCTTGGATGATATAAAACAATTACCTATTTGTTTGTGGAGAAGTTATTCAATATTATTTTCTAACGTGTGTTTCTGTGAGCTAAGTATATGTACATGAATTACCGCGTATAGAACCAATCAATTGATTCAATGTGTTTTAAAATACAAAAATTATTGCTAAAGTAATTTATATCAAATTTTTATGGTTAGATATTTATATGGATGGACTCGTTCCTATGCTCTGCACTCGCATAAACATCTGTGCATACGTAACTAGATTTATCTTAAGATTAATAGTTTTTACGATCTCGAGTGATATATGATTTGAAATGACAAAACATTTTCTTGTAATTTTTTTCAGTTTAATTGCGCACATATTTTAACAATTAAAGTTTCAATTGTTTGAACTTATTTTCTTGAACCAATAATTTGATTTATATCTTTAAAAATTCATTGGTTTATAATTTTTTTTCGTTAAAAATAAATAAAAGTTTAATTACTCTACAAAACATGCGCTTTAAACACTAGTAATTATATTTTTTTAGAATTATTTTAAAGTATTTTAAAGCTTATTTTAGGACTTGAGGGATAAAATAGGATCATATCGGCTTCAATGACCTTTTTAAGAGATAATAAACGATTACAGTACAGTATATGTCACTGCAAATTATTTGACATTTATTGTTAATGAAAATAAACACTTTTTAGATGAGCTTTAGTACCGTATAATATAAATTTTCATCAAAATTATTTTTCTCTATTTTCACTTCGGTTAATCTATTGTTTGTAAAGAATAAAACTATTGTATTCTTATATAGTCATCAATTTTTAAAACAAGTTTTCATTTCATTGTTTTAATTCATAGCCAATTATTACTGTGCTGTGAATACTTGTCAGACAAGTGGAACACATTTTTATAAAAGTATTGACAGCTTAAACATAAATTTATAAGTTATAATTACACTACCGGTACTGTATATACTGTTGTACAAAGTGTTTGCGATCAAACTTGCAATTATTTACTGAACAAAATGACGCAAAAGCTGATGATTAAACATATTATTATTAATATTCACTTACATTTTAAAATCACGTTTTCTCTGCATTTAAAATATGTTGAAATAAAAAATTTACACAATCAAAGTTCAACACAAAACTAATAGAATGATATCACTTCTTTGATTCGACCATAATTATGTGATAACCGAACTTAGTCTTAACGGGTGGATCAGTTACGACCGGTTTATCGCACGTGGAGTTCGGGAGCGCGAAAGCCGCGTCTTGAAACGGTCCCACCATTGAGCCGCGTGTCATCCAACCTAAATCTCCGCCTTGTCGTGCCTTATCCTCGGAATAATTTTGCGCCACTTCGTTGAACTTAGAGCCGGCTCTTATTTTTTCTAACGCCTCCAACGCTTTTGATTGTTTCTCGCATAAAATGTGACGAACCTTTCCATACAAATCAAACGCATTAAATACGGTATTAATATAGTTATAAAACGTCAACAAACTTTGACAGAGTTTCCTCCTTTTTTCTCCGCTTTTCCACTCGACGCTTCTTTGCTGTCTTTACCACTATCTGCGACTTGTTTACCTTTTTTAGGCGGCATTTAATTAATAAAGCAAAGCGTGAAATACAATTATTTATTGAAATATTAAATTACTGTAGGTTTCATATAAATTTCATAAAATTTAATATATTTGTTTACAAACATCAACGAACTGAAACTGAATGCAACAAAACATAGATATCACTGCTGGTCAAACAAAATATAGTTTAATAGTGACGTACGTTAATAATATTGTGGTGCAAACAGGTTGAACTTCTTGTCAAATAAATACTAAAGCATGCCATAACTCCGTTAATAAATTCTGTATCTCATGCAAACAAATTCTGTTTGAATGTTAAATTCAGTATAAGTTGAAATAATTTTATTTTTATTTAGTTATCACTCCTAATTCCAAAAAGTAATTTTTACTCTTTATGTTAATTACCGTGAGTAACCTTTAATAATTTAGTATCTTTATCAATATTTTTGTACACATATAGTTGAGAGGAGCAATAGTTTGCCTAAGTTTATTTAAATAATATAATATTGTGTAATTTTTTCATTTTTCTTTCATTACTTTTTGCTACATTATTATATGCTAATAAATTTGGCTGTGAATTTTAAGTGAAAATTTTTATTTTTATATTAGCTCTATCTATAACAACTCAAAAATATAAAACAATTCCTGAATAAATTGCATATAAAGATGAACTGAATTATTTATATCTATGTATTGAGACCACTTTTTTCATTATGCACATTAAAAATTAAGGATAACACTAGTGAGACCGAAAAAGAAAACGCGAGAGTGTTTCCATTTATATCGAAGCTTCACTATTAAATTTTACTAAAATCGATTATTAAATATATTATGTTCACTATTATTATGAGTTCAATATAAAATTAAAACAAAATATGTATAGTCACTCCCCATCTATCCTTTTCTATCACATATCAGAAAGTTTAAAAATGTTGCGCCCCATAATAGCACGCCTCCTCAGCCTCAGATGTGAAGTTACTTCCGCATTGTTTTATCTTGCAAATTAAAGTGGTTCTAAAAGATCTGAGTATTCCAATAAATTTTATTCGTTAATGAATTACATAAGCCATTTATGTGTAGAAAAATAAGCATCGTATGGATTTCGAAATCTACTGTTACATGATATACTTTATAAAAATGAAACATTAATTATTTATATCAAAACTTCTCATATAATTTTGATTAGATAATTGAAACACTCGTATAGAACAGACGCGTTAAAAAGTTTTTGATAGAAATAGTTGGAAAAACATATTTTCGAAATAGAGATATGAAGCAAAACTCGAAAATTATTCGCTTTACTAATTGCAAGATTTTGAGAGAACACCAAATTATTCGCGAAGACTTATGGGTAAGAAATGGAAAAATTGTTAATCCAGAACCAATATTTTTCGAGGAAAAACGATTTGCCGACATTGTGATTGAGTGCAATGGTTTGCTAATAGCTCCGGGATATATTGATTTACAAATTAATGGCAAGTTTCTAATAACTCTTTAAATTCATTTTCTCTAATAAATAATAAAACATTAATTCAGGAGGATTTGGTTATGATTTTTCAAACCCGAATATCGATTTAAAGGATGCGTTACAAAAGACGGCGAAAGGAATGCTAAAATATGGTGTAACAGCTTTTTGTCCGACATTGGTATTGTTTAACAATTTATTATAAGTTATCTGTTAAATGTTTAGCATTTTTGACATTTAGGTCAAGTTTATAAGAAACTAATAAAACGCAAATAAAAACTCATTTAAAACTGCTTTTTTTAAAAAAAATTTCAGGTAACACAACCACCTGAATCTTATCATAAAATTATACCACAATTGAAACGAACGGTTGGAAATAAAGAAATAGGTGCCACTAATTTAGGAATACATTTGGAGGGACCTTTTATAAGTAACGAGAAAAGAGGCGCACATCCAACCAAATATATTAAAGGAGAATCGATAGATTCGTACGACGATATTCAAAACATGTATAAATATTTAGAGGATGTATCTATAATTACGATCGCACCAGAACTGGATAAAACTGGTGATATAGTGAGACAGTTAGTAAACCGCGGAATAATTGTATCAGTTGGTCATTCTATTGGCACATTGATTGATGGAGAGAGGGCTGTAAACAATGGAGCAAATTTTATCACACATTTGTTTAATGCTATGCTACCATTCCATCATCGAGATCCGGGACTAATAGGGCTCATAACTTCTAACACTAAACCAAATCCAAATATTTTTTATGGCATTATTGCTGATGGCATTCATACGCATTACACTGCTTTGAAAATAGCATTCAAATCAAATCCTGACGGATTGGTTTTAGTGACAGACGCGATATCGGCCACCGGATTAGATTCGGGTACCCATCGAATCGGAACGCAAGAAGTCGATATCGTAGAGAATAAAGCATACATTGCTGGCACTAAAATTCTTTGCGGATCAATAGCAACGTTAGATTTTTGTGTGCGAAATTTCCAGCAAGAAACTAAGTGCAGTGTTGTGGACGCCATAGAGTGCGCAACACTGCATCCGTCACAAGTATTAGGCATTGAGCGCAACAAAGGAACACTTAATTTCGGCGCTGACGCCGACTTTATATTTTTAGACGAAGAATTAAATGTTTTTGCGACATTTATATCAGGAGAATGTGTATATAAGAAAGACGAAATGATAAATTTAACCGTTTAGTTATATAAGTGCTATGAAATTATTATTCTTTATATCTTTATACTTTCGAAATAATAAACACGAGAACAAGTTTGAATAAAATCTGAAAATAACAGTGTTATGTGGAAAAATATTTGTTTACTACTCAATTAACGCTTTTGTGGTTTATTGACCGATTAATTCCTCGACTCTAATTAAGACACTTTCAATCAAATCAAAGTTATGTAATGCCATACGTATCGCTTGTTTTCTATGACCAGACGGAAGATTAGGAAGAAATCCGTTGTTATTACCCTCTATTTTCACTTTAAAGTTAGCCATTTCAGAGTTTTCGTTCGCGTCGTCAGGCTTTCGCAATTCTAGCATATAATGAGCTCGAGATAAGTCAATTGCTTTATGTAATTGTTTGAGAAAATTATCACAAACGAAATCTTTGAAATCCCAAAATTTCGATAGATTTACGTTTTTATCGTCTTTGAGGCAAATAAATCTGATTAAGTTAAGAGTTGCTAATAATGTGTGATTATTTTCCAAGATATCGGTTTCGATTCCGTTGGGAAGCGAGGCGTTAATCGCACAGCTAATCATTCGTTGCAAACTAGAACCGAGATATACTTTGTCAGTAAACATATAATCTTTGTATAAACCAATAACTAATTCTTTAACAGCCGAATGGTGTTCCGTTTGCGACAAAAGTGAATAAAGTAATCTAAATCGTCCATAATTATTAAAACACGTTACAAGTTTTTTAAATACATTTAACGCTGTCATGCGATGACTTTTAACATTGCTATAAACCATAACTTTAATTAAAGACTTCTCCAAATCATTTTTTCGTATTAGTTCTAAAAAAGTCGCGTCCAATTCGTAGTCATTAATTTGAGACAACAGATTTTGTGCCAACATTAACCCCTTTTCGTAAATTAGGCACACATTTTGCTGCAATAATAGGTCAATAAACTGCAAGTGAACACCTAAAACATAGACGTGTGTGTAAATACTGGGATGAAAATTAATGGGCGAAAGATTTTCACAGATAACTAGGTATGAAAGATTCGAGATGCCATACATAAATGACTCGTCTGTTAATTCTATATCAGATTTATCGGCACTCTTGTTATTAGTGACTGTTATCAAGTCATTTCGATCATAAAGTGTGTAAATATTTGGTTGTAATTTAGAGATTAATTGTACAACTTTTATGGTCATATTTCGGCAAATTGTTTCACTTTCAACTGATAGATCCATGTGAAGTAAAGGATGATCGAGTACTGAGATCAACACTTTTAACAAAATCGATCTTTGAATCTGCTGTCCATTAGTGAGTGACGACAATACAGTTTTGGTTATATCCACTTCGCTAACAAATGTTTCGACAAATGAGATATAAAGCGGTAATACATTATTAATTCGTTTAACATTGACATCGTTTTGCAGAAACAATTTCTGTTTGGCGTCGAACTGGTAGTTATCTAACGAACTGACGTCTAGTTTGCAAATGAATACGTTAAGCGTAGTGAGAATCCATTTGAGCGTTTCGTTGCGTTTAGTCGGCAATTGCAACAACACATACTCTAATGGCCGTAATATCGCTTTGAAACAGTTATAGTCCATAGTGATTACATCCACACTCGAGTCACACTCCAGTTCTGCCAGTAAAGCGATCAGCACTTCCTTTGGTTTGCATAATATGCTGATTTCTAGCAATAACTGTTCGCACACTTGAAATGTTTTGAAACGAAACTCGATTAAACCTCTCAATCGGTTACAGATTAATGGTATTAAATCCCATATCATGTCGTAATCGCTTGCTATTAATTGTTTGATATGTTCGCTGCCAAACAATTCGAGCGTTTCTTTCATTTTATGCTTATCTAAATAAGTCTTTAGTTGCGCCAAAAACATTTGCTTCACATCAATGCAAGACATTTTAAACCGAATTAATATTCAATCAATTAGTCTAACAAATCATTATAGCGTTAGTTTACGAGTTAGTGATAGTGATAGCATTAGTGTTAGTGTTAGTGCCGTCCAAATAAAGCAAAACAAAACCGTAATAAATGTGCGAATTAGAGATATGACTTTAAAGTGTCTACATTTAGGTTTAACTCAATTTTGCTTGAAGTAATTTATAAACAAATACTGTCATTAATTTCTTAATCTCTGTCTCACCAAATAAATACTTTATCTTTTCATAGACTTTACAAACAGGATTTTCAGATATTTACATAATTTTATTTTTTATTAATTTATGCTTCGCTAGAATCATTAATTCATAAATAGATTTTTATATTCTAAACTAAATTTATAAAAAGTAATTTTTAATCTAACGATTGTGTATCTAATATAAATTTTAAATTTAAAAAATAATAACTGATGTTCAAAGAGTTTATATCATAATAAGGAATAATAGAGCGAATTATGTCGTATTAGGATAAAAAATCGTATAAAACCCGTGAAATGCTATTTTGAAATTAATACTTATCAGATCAAAAATAAGATTAGAGTTTGAAGGGAGCGAGAGATTATAAAATTATCAATTGAAGTTCGAACTAATTTAAAAAATTTATTTGATTTAGTAATATTTTTTCAAAATTTAACAAAAGAAAGGAGTGAAGGAGAGATTAAAAATCAGTTTAAATAAAATATTTGTTCGATGTTAAGTTCTCTGAAAAACTAAATTATACAAATTGCCATTTTGATCATGTTTTGTTTTCTTCTTAAATTTTAAGTTAAGTTATCCGGCTTGATGTCAAATATCTAAAACCTAAGCTTTGAAGTGCACCTCAAAAGGCCTGATTTATGTTATTTATTATTCGTTAACTTTTTAGACGTAAGATTTATTTATTATAACTTCTGTAGCAGATCTCTACTATATTTTTATATTAAATGTTAATACAACTCTATTTAGGGTTTTTAATGGTCTTACAGTAAGGCCCTTACAGTGTGCGGCGGTTCTTTATTCTTAACTCATTATTATGTATTATTGTTGGCAGCCTTAACTCCTTATTATAGTTACATAAGGGAGGGTTTTCCCAGGGTTGGAATCTGGAAATCTTGACCCCAAATGAAAAATCGAGATTTGAAAATTATAGTTTAAATCCAAAAAGATTTGCCCCGCTCTAGAATTTTGAGAATCTAGAGAACTGACCCCACCTTAGAGGCATGTAACTATGCTAAACTAGATTTACTTCCCGTGCTTCGCACGGCTTTAATTACTGTAAATTATTATTAATTTTACTAAATTGTGATTATTTTTGCCCGTAAATAATTCAACGCAATATTGCTGCAACGCTAAACAGTGTTAGTGTTTGTGCGCTCGCAAAGCACATGCCAATTGCATACTGCACGCTGTGTACTGTACTCACATAGCAGAGCGACATAGCGTTAGCGCTGCACTGCATTCGCTATAAGCGTTACCCAAAACTATGTTGCTATGCAACCAACTTGAGGCGACTCTTTATTTAGGTAATAAATTGATGATACACACATCGACTTAACACAGTTCTTGTGATCACATTATTAATTAAATATTTAAATTATAGCATTACCATTATGTTAATCGACTTCTTAATGGCAGAACTAAATTAATGATATATACAAAGGGTTTGTTAAATAATCTTAAATCACTGTCTAAAATATGATTCATAAAATGAACTATGAATTATTTTCGCTTAAACTCTGATAATGCCTCCAATATTATGTGATCGAAGAAAGAAAAAACACTCAAAATCACCTTTGAAACTAAAATAGTCTTCAAACAGATCACAATCACTATCATCTTATCTACACATTTTTTAACTGACCCATTGAAAGCTTCCTAACAATTTTATTCTGATTTGTCCCAACAAACATAACCGACAACTTTTAAATAATGTTTTAATTTTACTAATAAAGATTGAGAAATCGCGTAAAAACTCGAGACATGGACTTTCGGCTTATATTTTTAATTCTTAATTATATAATTGCGATTTAAACTTTCAATTATGACTATAGTTAATGCCTATATTTCATTTCGAACATTTAATTATACGTAATATATAAATTTCCATGAAATACAAATTATTTATCAAATGATGCAATCAATCGTTTTATTTCTAGAGAATGTACTGAAAGCTTTCTTTAGTATACTAGTATTTTACAAAAAGGTACAGGTATACTGCAGTTATTTTTCGATAGTATAAATATAAAGGAATATAAGGAAGAACGATTCCGGGTGAATAAAATTTGCAAACCGAACGAACAATTTGTCAGTACAATCAATAATTATATAATTAAAGTTTTTTACATACAAAATTTTAAAAGGAATATAAATTACATATAGATATTGAGATTAAACAAAAATGATTAAAATTTGCTTCGCGTTCGATGAAAACATTTTGCATATTACAAACTAATTTTATAAAATGTGTAACTTTATACTGTCATAATCATTTATTTTTAAACACATTTTCATTGAAATATAATAACGTCACGTTAAGTGAGTTTTTGGATTTATTTTTAAAATTAATCAAACCATAAAAATATTTTGGATAATTATTGGGAAACTTAGGTAAAATTTTCAAATTTTATTTGTTAAATAACTGCTAAATTTCTCGATTTCTCGAGGGTTCAAAACACATAAAGAGACAGAAATGTTGATAATCGCCGAAATATAATTTTAATCTTTTCCCGGTTGTTATAAAACCGAATATGGTTCCAAAATTAATTCGTCGATTCATTTTACTGAAATATTCAAAATTTGAATTTTGCTATACTGTACAATAGTATTGCAAAACTTATTGACTAAAACTTATTGATTCCTTACTTTTTTAAAGTACAAAAGCAAAAAGTATCATATTTTTGGCGTATTCAGTGGAAAAAAACTTATAGTGAGCATTACAGAGTAAACAATGAGTTTTGTATCAGTGATTATAACGGGTGCCAATCGTGGCATTGGTCTGGAATTTGTGAGACAATTACTAGCATTATCTCAACCACCCAAACATATAATCGCCACTTCAAGACAGACAAATACCGATGAATTGCAATCACTGGCTTCGAGTAACAAATCAGTGCACGTTTTGCAGTTGGATGTGCGACAGTACTCCAATTTTGACGCGTTTGTGTCACAAGTGGATCAAATAGTGGGCACAGATGGCGTCGATTTACTTATAAATAATGCCGGAATTTTACTTTCAACATGTATTGATTTATTATTTAATTGTTAACAAAATAAAAATAATTAGTTTAAACAATTTTGGTTTTGTACGATAGCTTTGGATAACGTGACGCCACAGAAAATGTTAGAAAATTTCGAAGTGAATACCGTTTCACCACTAATGCTAACTAAAGCTTTGTTACCTCTTCTTCAGGTTTGATTTCTTAACCAAATCCATTTTATTTTCAGTTGTATTTTATGATTGCTTTATAACTTTTATGTTTAAAATTAAAAAGTTTTGTTTTATGTTACAGAGAGCGGCAGATAATCGTAAAACAGCTGTGGTTAACATTACATCTCAGATGGGATCAATCGATGATAACAGTTCTGGAGGACATTACGCGTACCGAACCAGCAAAGCGGCGCTTAATATGGTGAGCAAGAGTTTGGCGGTTGATTTGAAGCCCAAACGAATCAGTGTGATAGCATTACATCCAGGATGGGTTCAGACAGATATGGGAGGAAAGAATGCTAAACTGGATACTTATACCAGTGTCTCAAATATGATGAACACCATTAAAAATATTAATGATTCAGTTATCGGCAAAATGTTAAATCATGATGGAAAACAGATTCCATATTAATATATATTTTATTTTTACTAAAATTCGATATTATGATATAATTTCTGCAAAATTAAAATGAAATGTTTTAAATAAATTTTCTTTAATTAAAATAAAACTAATACACGTTAAAAAATGCAAATTCACATTTTAAAACTTTGTAAGGTGTGAGGATATTCTGAAAGCCTATACAAAAAAAACACCTAAAAGCCTAAAATTTTTTGTGCTGCACTCTAAAGCGATGAGTAATTTTCATACTTAACTTAACTGTGTAGTACTATGTGGGGCATTAGTACTGCAGTCAAAATTTTACTTCTTTAGAGCGGAATGACTTGTAGCTTACTTCTATACAATTCTATACAGTATTTATATGTGGGGCGCGGGTGTTCGGGTTTGTAATTCCCAGCACAAGTTCAGTACCAAATAAATATTCAAATTTTATTGCATAACACCAGAATCAGTAAGAATCATTTGGGGTGTGAACTATAGTTACACAAGCTCCAAACCTCTAGGGGGGGTCAGCCAAAAAAATTCTCAAAATTCTTGAGGGGGTGTCAAATCTCACCGGATTTAAACGACAATTTTTTCCCATTTTGGCCAAAAATTACAGGGGTCTCAAAAACTCATCGGATTTAAGCGACAATTTTTCAAAACTCGATTTTTCTAGGGGGGGTCCAGACCCGGGCAAGACCCCCCTCTGTGTAACTATGGGTGTGAACTCTACAGTATTTTCCAATAATATCCAACTAATATCAGTAATGAATCATGAATCAAATACAATGAATTTAATTATTATGTAAAATGCGAACCTCTATCTGGAACACAAAGTGAACATAAACTTAACTTAAAATTGTCTTATAGTTCAATATAAATGTCTTTTAGTGTAAGTTTATTAGTTCTTTTTAACTATTTGGTGTTTTTATTGCATTTTGAAAATTTCTAATATTATTGATATATCGGTGTTTTACCCCAAAATTCTAAAGGTGCTCTTGGTTTGACTTTTTAAATCAAACCTAATCACAAATTAATTTTCAAATCCAATCCATGATAGCGAAACAAATCCAAACCAAACCAAAAAACAACCAACAAACCACGAATTTTTTAATTTTTATAATTTTAATTTTAAATCAGTTACGCTATAATTTAAACCTCTATGTAGGGATTAGCGTGTAGATTCTCAAAATTCTAGGGTAGGTTCAAAACTCATCAGTTTTAGGCATAGTTACACAGTGGGGGGGTCTTGCCTGGGTCTGGACCCCCCCTAGAAAATCCGGAAAACTTGACCAACCCCTCCCCGAAAAATCGAGATTTGAAAAATTGTCGTTTAAATTCGATGAGTTTTTGAGACCCCTACAATTTTTGACCAAAATGAGAAAAAATTGTCGTTTAAATCCGATGAGTTTTGACACCCCCCTCAAGAAATTTTGTGGCAGACCCCCCCTAGTGGTTTGAAGTTTGTGTAACTATGGTTTTAGGTGACAAATCACATTTTGGTCTAAAATTAAAAGGTCTTAAAAACTTTTCGGATTTAAACGACAATTATTCAATATCTCAATTAATTTATCCATAAAAAAGTTTGCATAAAACCTAAACCAATGCAAACCTTAATATTTTTGAAAATCATTATTTAAAAAAACAATGGTTAACCAAAGCCATGAACATCTTTACTAAATACAAAATATGTTATAAAAATTAATAAATTTTTTTTTGCATTTTATCAATAAATAATTTTGCTATACAGTATTAACGCAATGAAATTGCAAAAACACATCATTTATGACAATCGAAGTTTTATTACTATTTTCTAGTCTGCACTGCACTTAAACTGTTACACAAAAAGTATCAAACACTAAATGTTGACACTAAATGGTTGTTGCAACTCATTTCCTTTTCCTTTTCCAATGTTTGTGTGCATGTAATGAACTCATAGTGAATTAAACCATCAAACAATGACAAACCCAAAAGGTTACCGCAGAGGAACGCGTTACCTGTTTGCGCGAAGATTTCGTCGACACGGTGTGGAACATCTGTCGACATTTCTGAAAGTGTACAAACGCGGCGACATTGTGGACATCAAAGGCAACGGTGCGTTCCAGAAGGGAATGCCTCACAAGTACTATCACGGAAAGACTGGACGCGTGTTCAATGTGACGCAACACGCGGTCGGCGTTGTGGTCAACAAACGTGTTCGCAATCGCATTATTGCCAAAAAGATTAACGTACGCATCGAACACGTGACGCACTCGAAGTGCAGACAAGACTTCCTCGATCGGGTCAAGAGAAACGAGGAGAGAAAGAGAGAAGCGAAGGAGAAGGGCATCACTATTAACCTGAAGCGTCAGCCACAACAACCACGTGAAGCTCACTTTGTTAGAGTTAACCCATTAAATAAACCGCAAACACTTCAACCAATAGCTTATGAATTGATTGCTTAAGTTTTTTTTCGATGTAACAAAGTTTTTGTCATTTAATAAATTGAAATTAAATATTATTAACGTTCTTCGAGATAATTTATTAATAAGTTTATTTTCGTGCAAACGTCAACTAATTGAGCTGTTGCTGATAAAGCAATTGAAATTAATATATGCTAAGCATTATTCAAAAATTAAATATAAATATTTTCGAGTTAAAATCATGATTACTAAATCTTGGTTTATGTGTGAAAATTTTATATTTGAAAGTTAAATATTTTAAATGAATAACTCTAATCGTAACATAAGTTAGAAATCATAAATCATTGGTTTGTATTTCTGTTGCCCACTACTGTCGATTAACATACCGTAATATCGATTTTTCTTAAGGTTAACGCTGAACAATAATTCAACTTTTTTGTTCTTATGGATATTATTTAAACTAAAATATTAAAACTAAAGTAATATTATAAAATATGTTGAAATTATTAATGGCAACAAAATTGAATTTTTATTAAAATGAGAAATGTTTTTTTTGAGTAACACTTGATTAATTAAATAAATAAATATTAATTTATTAAAAATAGTAATACTAAATTACTGAAGTGAAAATCATACATTTAGCATTGGATTTACTCTTTTCTCTACAACAAAAAATTTATGTTTTTTGCCGAAAAATCCCCACAAAACGGCAACATTTTCAATGATAACATTAAAAGGTACAGTAAAAATGGCACCAATCATATAACAAACATATCTCTCAAATCCAGTTCTCAATAAACTAAACGATTTCAAAACACCGAATATATACATATAAATAGAAACCGCACCAACAAATGTGGACAGAAAGTTGCACCACGTTGTGGGCGGCAATGGATAGACAATTCCAAATATTATATTAGACGTGCTTAAAGGCATAGTTAGCCACGCGTACAGTGACATCGCGAGGAAGATCTTATTTTCGATCGGAATTAACGGAGAGTGAACCACCAGAAATATTCCCTGCATCCAACGCTTTCGTTGTTGCAAAAAGTCTCTTATAGTAAATGGCGATTTTTCCCACATTTCGCCCTCAATAAAGTCAAATGTGTAGCCTTTTTTGTAGGCAATCATCGAAAAGAAGCAGTCCTCTGCAACAGAACCATCCAATCCGTGATCGTACGAAACTGCTCGTTCAGCCGACAGTTTTGTGACAACATATGAACCTAAATAAATATTAACAGATCATTAAGCAAATTATGTTAACACAAAATACGCTTTTAGAATACCTTTCCAACTAAACAGTGGTCTATGAAACATATAAAACTGAAATCTCAATTTTCCCATATCGTCGGCCACACGAAAAGAATCGGCTAAAGTGGTTAACCAGTTCACTATATCTTCGTTGGCGTAAGTGATCAATCCTTGACCGAATTCGTGCTTATTTCTGAGTACAAAATTAATAATTCCGCGAACAGAGTTCTCTGTCATTATAGTTTCTTCGTCCAAATGAACGATCCAATCATTATCACCCAATATGTTATTTTCATCCTCCAAACAGTATTGAAGAGCGCGAGCCTTATAATAACACAAAATTACATTATAACACGTATTAACATAAAACATGTTTGATTTATTAATACTTTAAACTGCGCTCCAGTTTTTGTTTGGTAATCATTGGGAACAATAAGTTCTCTAATTCTCGGATTCTTCGAGAGATCATTTGAGAGACCAATTGGTTTATCGGTTACCACTTCGATGAGAAAATTTTCGAGACCAACCGATAAACACGTGTTGAGATTCCTTTGGACATTGTTTCTGATAAGATCGGCATAATCTCCACGCGTCACAGTTCGCACGCATATGAATGGCGCTAAGAGTGGCGATCCTTTAAGTGTCACTTTATCGCTGAACGCGTTATAAAGTGTTAGGCCTAAGAAGTTGCAAATACATTGCGGTAGTGATAGCAACGCTAATATTCGTATTGTGTATAAAAACACCGCAATAACCGAACCATATTTAATGAATGGGTCGAATGATGACTGATCGTCATCGGTGTACCACAGCTTCAATCCTCCAGAAGCCAATTGAAACACTAATATCACAGATAAAAACAAAATACAGTGAAGTATGTGTTTTGTGGTGGAATTTAAGTTGAAGTAAGTTAACATCGTTTAATTATATAATTATGTGACACACCACGCATACATTGAAAACATTACATTAATGGTAATAAATCAAAATAAATAATGATTTGATGTATATTTCAAAATTGCTGGCAATCACACACAATCACACACAATCATACGCCCATTACTAACACTCGTCAAACACATACATTCACAGTAACTGTAACTGCGTAACGCTAATGACGTAATGTGTTGTGTTATAATAATTTATAATAATAATAATAATACCACGGTTAAAACCGCCAACTTTGTCAAATGAGCGGTTTCGGTTTCATTAATTTTCAAGGTTAAAACCGCAAAACCGTCAATTGCAGAAACATACAAAAATGGCTAAATTTCTCAAGAATAAATATGTAAATAAGTATAATTAACTCTTTTCCAACTTTTTGAAAAACTTTCAAATAAGAATATTTATTTATTTATTTATAATCCAAATAAGTTTCAATTCGTCTAAAGTAGTTTATAAGATTAAAATTTTCTGAAAAATTT